>KN882427.1:13044-23153 GCA_000934455.1 Apostichopus parvimensis | reverse complement strand
TATATACGTATATACAAACATACTCTTTCGTTCACAAGTCACAAAGAGAATGTCTACAACAAGGATTATGAAATTTCATGGAAACCTATTCACAACCTGACCTGCTGATTAATTAATGTTTTGCTTACAATAGTAATGATGTTGGATGTACCACTCGTTAACCCTTCATTGATTCATAATTCCATCGCCAACTACTTAAGCAAATTAGATATGAGAAGATAATTGTTGTAATTAGGATCTGCCAAGAGTCCTAATTGTGAAAGGTCAAAGGACATATGGCAATTGATTTCTTCTGTGGACTAGTTTTAATATATTAGAGCGATTGTTTTTAATCATTATTGTGATTACATTTTGTTTTCTTAGTTTTGTTGCTGACCCCCTTATGTTCCTTTTATTAGGGAGGGTGACAAAAGATAACATTTCTTCCCTACCAAGGTGTTTTATGATCTCCTAAGCTGGTACATATGAAGGACCACCGAAAGCGAAAACACAGCCGTGGAGCAATGGACAAATTTGGACTGCAAAATATTTCTAGAAGATGAAGTCAACCCATTTTATTGTTTGATCTGAAATAATATGAGGTTTACATGCAACTGCTGTTTCTGATGGAAAACAATGCAACACTTATTCATGTCTTTAGGAAGAAAAGATAATAGTGTATGTGATTACTATACTCACTGTATTGTGTTACCATGCATGAATATAACTTCCAGGATGTAAACCAACAAGAAATATTGCCATAGTAACTAATACAATCAATAATGTGTAATATCCATATTTTCCTTGAGAGTAAATGACAAAATTAAGCTGAGATTTTGCTGAGAGGAACTTACTGATTCTTACAGCTGTCTCGATTTAATCAATTCTGTCTCATTTTCTCTTTTATTCCAGGGGGACAGAGTGGTCGGTTTGACTTTTAATCTCGGTGCGTTTGCGGAGGAAGCAGTTTGTAACCAATATGTAAGTCATTTATCATTACATAATACTTCACAGGGACGATAGCTAACCTTACATAGGCCGTGATTGTCGTAGAGGTAACAAGAATGATTCTTAAAACTGCATGGTTACCCTCCTTGGATAATGTTATGTTAAAATGACACCCGGTCATCAATAATTATCAAAATGAGGTGATGTTTCTTGTCCAGGATTTCACTTTTCATGCCCAGAGGGAATTAGCAACCTTACAAGCACTGTACACCCTTAGCAACTGGTCATGCACATTCACACAGAGAAGAAAACCGTTCTGCTCCGCGGGTTTGCGATCAACGACTTGACTTTCTACGAATTAGTAGACTAACTACTAGCAACTCTCTTTATGGGCTTTGACGATGTAGATGTCAAGTGTTTAGTGTCTAATTAGGGAACAATGAAACTTGTAACTGCTAGCGATGCTGAGAACAGAAAAGAAAGTACACACCGTCACTGGCATGTATTAATTGATGATGGAGTGGTCCTTATTTTATTATCACTTAACCTAGATGTCTAAATTTAGAACAAAGTATCGGTTTCTGCAGAGAGAGTGATCTCTCTGTCGCAATAATACGGCCCACTGTGTCTCACCTGGGAGAGTGGACCGTGGTCGTCAGAACACACCCTTCAATTTATAGACTTAAAAAAAGTTGAACTTTCTTGTTCATCGAGATATAACTGTATATGGACATGTGATTACCTTTGGTTAACTAAGGTTTGCACTCGTCAAATTCTTTTGGTGTTTATTTTGCTCTGCTTCTTGGCTTACCCATCCCCACACAACATCAGCACCCTGTCTTCTACCCTGCCTAGAGTGAACTAGTAGCCTTGGTAACACTGTACACCCTTAGCAACTGGTTACTACGGAGTCAATGACTCTCCATCACATTCACCCAGATTTGTCTAAGAGTTTTTTGTTTTTTCCAGTGGATTAGTTTTTTTACTGGAAAATTGAAAAAATTTCAACAGGAAAGAGGAAACTGCAAGGCTTTAAATATACCTTCAATAGCTAGGATTTGCCTCAAGAAATGAACACAAATAATATGTACTACAACATGAGTGAAGCCTGTATTAATTAGTCTTTATATTGGTACAGCATAGATTTTATTTCTTTTGCTATGTTTTCATTTCCTTGATAAAATAAACATACACTCATAATTAAATATACAATGTACTTGTGAAAGGAAATGTTGTAAAAGTGTTGGGGCAGAACAGAGAAGAATACTGTCATGTGGGAAACCAAAAAGAAAATATACAATCATAAAAAAAGTAAAAAAATAACAGTGTCACTTTGAAAAATACATAAACAATTACACCAATCTGTCAGAACTCTTTCTTAATTTTCCTTTATTGTTTTTATTTATTTATTTTTTAGTCAAGGTTGAGAGATTTGATTCTGTAATAAAGGCAATGAAACTTTTCCTAAGTCATTCAGAAATCTTAATTTTTACTTATAAAATGTTGATGTTTGCCAGTATTTGCTGCAAAATGTCACCAACATTCATTAGCGCTGGCCTTCAGAGCGGGCGTCTCCAAACAAATTTGGAAGGAAGAAAATAAAATAGGTGAGATTTGTGGCAAAAATAAGGGGAAAGTACTTTAACATCAGTTAATTCAAAAGTTGCAAAATAGAACACCAGTTTTCAACCGAGCATCCTTCATCATATAAACATATGTATACATGTATTTATGCATATATCTCAAAGAGGAGTGCATACTCCTTCCCAGTAGACCAGTACCCTACATTTCTCAAAGGGGAGTGGATACTCCTTCCCAGTAGACCCATATCCCATATTAATCAAAGGGGAGTGGATAATCCTACCCAGTACCCTACATTACTCAAAGGGGAGTGGATACACCTTCCCAGTAGACCCATAACCCATATTTCTCAAAGGGGAGTGGATACTCCTCCCCAGTAGACCAGTAGTACCCTACATTTCTCAAAGGGGAGTGGATACTCCTTCCCAGTAGTCCAGTACTCTACATTACTCAAAGGGGAGTGGATACTCCTTCCCAGTAGACCAGTACCCCATATTAATTAAAAGGGAGTGGATACCCCTCCCCAGTAGACCAGTACCCCATATTAAAGGGAAGTGGAAACTCCTCCCCAGTAGACCCGTACTCCATGCCATCACATCCACCACTGTAGGATCAGCAAGATGATGTAGGGGGAAAATTGGGCTGAATGCCAGGAGTTTAGAAGATGTTCATGTGTAGAATGCTTAAATTATGTTTTAAGTTTTTCATGTAATTTTGAACAAAATTACAATAAAACATTCTTAATACCTTCCTATTTTATGATATCTTTTAAGGAACTCTGGCATATTCCTAAATCCATTGACTATGTTACTGCAGCCTCTTTACCTTGTTCGTACGGGACAGCATGGCTGGGCTTGACAAGAAGGGCCAAGGTGCGAGAAGGGTAAGTCAAACCATTTGGAATAAGTACAGTGATGAAGGAGATAGATGTGGGAATTCTGTCTTGATCGTGAGGCTCAACTCTACTTGGCTGATTGTATCTGTGCTTTTGTATTCAACCATAACTCTGACATTAGCATTAAATTTAATAAGAGAAAAAAGTTTTGTAAACAATCTGCCTACCTACTGTACATAGTATCCATACTCAAGCCAAGGGGTCTAAAAGTTAGAGGGGCTCGATGGGTATTGTTTAGTATTATTTAGCCTGCCCTACCTGCCTGTCTTCAGTTTAGTCTGCCTCTGAAGACGATCCCGATAGGATCGAAACTTTAGGCCCTTTAAGGTAAACACCCAACCTTAAATTGACACTGTATAAATTCTGAATACAGTGTCTCGTATGATTTCAGTTCCTGAGTTATCTGTACTTCAAAAGGGGTAAAAAAACAAAACGAAAAAGCTTTAAGACAGCCAGCCACCATCTTTGAAGTCCGGTCAAGCGACTTCATCTGAATAACTTGTGACATGAACAGTTGAGAGGTGGTCTCATGTCTTCTTGAGCCTTCATTAATGTTTAAAAACATAAAACAATGGAAGGTCGGTCGCCACCAGTCTATAATTGCCAGCTAAGTAGGTCATTGGTCTTACCATACTCCTAAAAATTGCATTCTCATGCCGTAGGAAAGATACACTATTTAATATAAAAAAAAACTATGACAAGGAATCATTTCTGAACTTATTGATTCACTTTTTTCAATGTTGATCGACTTACCTTATAAAGCAAATGTCAATAGTTTACCAGGCCAGTATAAAGTTTCTGTACTTGAAGAACCTGTTTACCCCAGGAGAAGCTGTGACAAGGTCAATGTCTATTACCATACTAAAATAACACAGAAACACTCATTAATGTAACTTGTAAAAACACATCTGTCATTGACAGCCTTAGTTTGTCACAGCTTGGTCTGATCTGATTGTTTCCTCTTAAAGACAGCTGGTTGTCTTCGATTTTTTTAAATTATTTGCAATCGAACCATGTTTCAATATCCACCAGATTCTACACACGTTTGAAATGATACGACACGTTCCATTCAAAGAAAGTTATGAGTTTACTTATTTCCTGATCCAAAAAGCTCTTTTTCTTTTATTTCAAGGGAGGGGGGGGGGGGAATTAGCCTGAACCATCTGACAACAATTAACTGTTGTTTCTTCGTCCTTTCATGAAAAGGGTAATGAAAGGGGTTGTAGGTTAAAAGTTTTTGTGTTTTCTGTTTAGAATGTAAAAGACTGTGTTGGAAACAACTATTGTGGCAATATTACAAGAGTTGTTGACACAGTGTGTTCTTAGATGTGATCAACGTTGTCCAAATTTTGCAACTACTTGTTTTGAATGCATCGTATAAGATGCTCGAGTTACAATAAAATATATAGGACAAAGGTCATGAAGCAGTTGTGTATTTCAATATTAAAACCAAACGACAATCATGAGTGGGAAATAAACTGTCAATGATAGATACTCGTATGGATGGAGAGGAGGATAGATACTTTATATGGCAATGCAAACTAGCAGGTTCAGATGCTTTCAGAGTCATAATTCAAGTAGCGTGTTTGTCAGTTCTCTCGTTACGAGGGGGTAAAAGAGACTACTCTCGGATGTTTCTCGTTTTGAGGGTCGTTGCTGCTAACAGAGGATTGTTTGTACCGTCAATGTTCAAACACTGACGGCGAGTCTTGGAGTCTTGGGCAGCAATGCCATGGGGACCCCGAGGTGTATTAACTAGTCTTAGTCCAGTCTAGTCACTGCCAGCGATATTCCCAGCTGGAGTTGAGTCATCGGCTCAATTTTGCCAAAATTAGACCATAGTAGAAAATTTAGTGTTTGATACGTACTGTTCTTTTCTAGTCTGACAACATCAAGCTAAGAAACCTGTGGTAACCACTCTTTAATACCCCACCCCCTCGCCATTTTTTGCTTCTTTTTATGGGGAGTATTTGTAGGCTGATTAGGAATCGCTGCTGGGAATGTTACATAGCGTTATATCATTAAGTACAGTTTTAAAGCAAGAGGTTTCATAAATGCAATAAAAACCAAACAAGGCAAAGAGTTTATTTTTACAAGATGAGGATGTGAAAGGAAATCAAGCTCACACGGCAGAGAACATCAACAGTATTTCATATCACAACAATGGAGGTAGGACTTCCCGTATCATTATCTGTCTGCTGAATGTTTAAACCTTGCGGTTTTATTCAGCGTTTGTTACACTTGTAACAAACAGGTCTAACATGCAAGTCAATTATTGACTTTCATTTGATTGCCTTCTGTTTCGAGTCCGGCCGATTCTTTTACTTTCTCTTCCTGTTAGAGTAAGTCATAAAAAAACAATCTTGTATGAAACTTTCAGGGGCGTATTAACCTGTACGACTTTCGTGTTTAGATATAGTCTTAACAATCACGTCTTGAATGGCATAAAAAGGCCCTTGAATTAAAGCATTAATAAGAAAATTGTAACTATGGCTTTTGCTATATTCAGTGCAGCTTTGCTGTTACGTTGTGCATGTGAATGGGTGTGCATATAAGGAACATATGCAGCTCTATTGATAAAAAAAATGAACTATGAAGTGTTATGATAGCAATGATAAAATTTAATAAAATCACTAATGCTCCATAGACCAATAAATTTGTTTGAAATTAAGGGAATATTTCTGCTAAGTGCAATTACTTAAGAAGATGGACCAAATATGGACAGAACTACATTTAGATAGCTTCATCTTTCTTCTCATACATTATTGGTATCATATGCCAGATTATTAATGCTAACATATACAATTAGGTCAGCAAGTTATTCTACTGCTGTTTCATCCAAGAAACAATTGAACCTCATTTCCTCTCTTCCACCCCTTCTCTCCCTGTCCCATCCCTTCCCAGAACACATCCTCCCCTCCCCTTTCCCTCCCCTTCCCCTAACCTCTAAAAACAAAATAGTAAAGTTCAATTATTCCAATTGATACTGCAGTAAATTCATTTTTATGTTTTATAGCTTATTAGATGTCTACCTGAAAAAAAGCATCTGTTTGTATCATACCCTCACCTCCAGACACCAAACCTAGAAAGCATTTCAGAGTAAAACTTGCTCTATTCTGCCATCTTGTGGTATCCAGATAAATTACCTCTTCAGTATTTTTATCTTTGGTAAACTGAGCAAAGTGAAACTGTAGAATCTAACAGATTTGGGTTATAATACAGAGACATACTCCATGTTGTTGTTGTAAGATGCTGATGTGTAGTCAGCGTAATTCCTGTGATTTCTTATCTCGTTAGTTTTGATTACTCTTTTCCCTGTTTTGGTTCCTTCTACAGCGAGACTGTCCTGGTTACTGCAGCTGCCGGTGCTGTGGGTTTAGCAGCTGTTGACCTTGCTTCTCATGTCCTTGGAGCGAAGGTTAAGAAACGTTTCACGATTTATTAGATTTGACATAGCACTAACTTGAGACTCCACACCATCTCGCAATCCCCTCCCCCTCCTACCTCCCCCCCCCACTCAACAAAACAAGAAAAAAAGTTGGCAATGAATTAAATTTCATTGGGATAATTGAATTTTTATAGAAACTGACAGATTTTGTGTCCATTTTTTCCTGCAGTAAAATTAAACATTAATCTTTATGTTGGTATATAAACTTGCTCGGAAGCATCAGCGATGAAACATGTCATCTGATTTCATATATCACTATTTAAGTGGGTAGAGGAAGGGATGGGGTTAGCTTAGGCTTTATTTACTAATAAATTACAGTTGCAATAAGACCTACACTACTCTTTAAGTTGATATCACAAGTCTCATGTTACAAATATGATATGCATGAGGGAGACATTCCTCTGCCATGTTTTATGCTGAGTATAAAATGTGATTTGTAGTCTTCAGCACATGTCAGTATGAAATGTTACCATGTTTGTTTTATCAAAACAATTTTTTTCACAACTGTAAGCCAAGAAAAAAGTGGATTGATACTTTCAGCTCAAACAATGTTATCCTTACCATATTCAGTTTTCAAATTATCTTCATTATTTGCAAAGATAGCCCTGAAAGTCACATTGGTATATTTAAAGCTCGAAAATTGAAATTTATGGTGGGCCCCTAATTATACTTGAGGTGATTCAATTTCTCTTTTACAAGCATGTTTATTCATTATCTCTCTTTCCTCTCATCAGGTGATTGGGGCGGCTGGGGGTCCAGAAAAATGCCAGCTCCTCGAAAAGCGAGGAGCTTTTGCAACTATTGACTACAAAACGGAGAGCATCCGAGACAAAACTAAAGAAGTGACCGATGGAGAAGGAGCTAATGTCATCTTTGAATCTGTAGGAGGAGATACATTTAAACAGTGCCTTAGAAGGTAAACTGAATTGCTACCTCACCCATCTTCCACCCCTGCCCTCCATCTCTCACTCCTTCTTTCTCATCGACCCCCCCTCCCTCCTCCCCCCTCACTTGCACCAGCTCATCTTCCTCTCCCTAAATATCTTCTTATGAATAAAAGTTCTGCCGGATAGGTTAAGACAAGTGCATTCTCAAACTAGGACATCAAATCAAGTAGTATTAACTACACAATGTGTAGGTAATACACATCAAATGATGTATTTAGACGAAATTCTTTCCCCATTATTACCTTCCACTCTCTGTCTCACTCTCTCTCACAGCATTGCGTGGGAAGGTCGCATTATGGTCATCGGTTTCGCAGGTGGAGAAGTTCCTAAAATTCCAGCTAACATACTTCTAGTGAAGAACGTATCAGCCATTGGCTTCTATTGGGGGCAGCATGCACTAAAGGACAATGCCGCTTACAGAAAGTCTGTCGAAGACGTGTTCAAACTGTGTGACCAAGGCAAGATCTCTCCTCACGTTGGGAAAGTTTGGACACTTGACCAGGTAAAATACAACTGGACATCATTTTATTCATTTATAATTTTTTATCTCCAAATTTTAATTTTTTTTTAAGAGAGAGAGAGAGAGAAGATATTAATGTACAGAGTTTCAAAAAACTTAAGGCAGGACTAACAAGACAAATAAATAGACGGTCCTATACATAAAGAGAGGAGAAGTTTAGCCGTAAAATATGGTTAATAAAACATAGTAGGGCAATTGCTAAATGCACTCTTGAACTCCCAAAAGAGAAAAAGTTGGACGTTTCCATGTGTTCCCTCAGACCCAGACCAATCAAGTACAGTATCTTACTATTTAACATTGAATTTGGGACTGTAACTATGGATACAGCCTTCGTTCATTATATAAGACACCAGCAAGGAGCATTGTCTCCATGATAGGGACATGATCATCATTGAATGAATGGAACTCTTGTAGGTGTGGTTCTCATATCGCCAACAATCAGCTGATGTAAATTGAGAAAAATTTCCAAAGTTTCAAGACTGATTATCAGCTAGGAAGGACCTTTGTACATAAATGTTTATCAAGCCAATCATTTCAACTGTTCTGCAAACTTTTCCTCTTTCTTTCCAAGCTAGTGTTCTGTTTAAGTTAATAAGCTTTTCAATATATGATCTTTCCTTCATATCTCTCTTCGCAGGTAAACGAAGCTTTTCTTTCGGTGAAAGATCGCAAATCTACCGGTAAAGTTGTGGTGAAGATGGATTAGCATTATTTAAGCGTTAATATTAGTAAATTAAGAAAATTGCCAATGTTATTAAGTTTTTTTGGGATAATTACTATACTGCCATTCAATGCTCATAATGAACCGTGAGAAAATATTGCCATTAATTATAAAGATTATGATATATATTTATAATATGACACCAAAATAAGATTGAGATTTTTGTGTTGAAGGTGGTTAGATGTCACAGCAATCATGATTTTTGTGGGTTTTTTTTAGCATTATCTAACGATTCTTCAAGAACGATGAGCTTCCTAAAATTTACCTAAATTTACCATATTTAGCTAAAATTTACCTACTGTAGTTTTTTCCAAATAATACCATATTAAGGAAATTTTTTTTTTTTTGATGGTATTTACTTTTCACTTTTGTCAGATTTGATAAACTGTGGATAATAAACAATAAGTTAGAGTTATGTACAACATTTTGTATACAACTCATCTTGTAATGGCTAGGGATACTTCTTGGTTTGAGCAAGTCTTCATTGCAAGACCACTTTTGAGAGCAGAAAAGCACGCTGTACTACTGCGGAAATCTATCAAGTTGAGTTCATTCCAGTTAGCCCAACAAAAACACATCGTTATGATAAAATATCAAAATTTACATATCTATGGGAAGTACACATATATCTATAGGAATGAACAACATTATAAATCAGCTAGTTAGGTTCTACTCTGCACCTTTGCAATCTACTGGCCGTGATGTGGATATGCAAGCAATCTTAAGGTAGAATAAAGCAGCTGTGCTTTTGAAGAATCACCCTTTTGGATAAAATTTAAGAGACTGCTGCTGTTAATGGGTCATCTGGATTCTGCTTGGCTTTACAAGCAAGCATCTATCAGGTCTTTAAAAAATTTCTTGTAAAATTCAAAAATATTTGAAACAGCACAATCAGTGTACAGTATGTTGATATTCCTTATCATATAGAGTCGAACATTACCTCCTACAGAAAGAGGACGGGGTGAGGGGGGGGGTGGGTAATCATTTGTGGAGGGCATTCTTAGATGAGTCCAGGCTGTGAGAACCATAACAGTATCTTTGTTTCAAGGCATTCATTTTGTTATAAATAT
>KN882426.1:190806-213919 GCA_000934455.1 Apostichopus parvimensis | reverse complement strand
ATCACAGCAAATGAGTAATAAATGATGTTAATAGAGTAACTCTTGATAGTAAATGAAGGACAATTCTAAACAGGTAATTTTATCGTTTTCTTTTGATATCGAGGAAATGAATTTCAATCATACTTACATGAGTCACACTAGGGGATCCTCTGCAGAGTGTTGATAGTAAACTTATCACAGTGGATACATTTGCGTTTCCTTTGGCATCTGGGGTGCTTCCTGCCGCCCCACGGGGTGTGGCTCCTTGGGAGGCCGTCGGTGTCGCAGACGAGAGGCCACAATTGGACAATCGATCCAACAACTCCTCGGTGAGACCATGCTGAGCTAAAGGAGCAGGATCTACTCCTCTCCGAGTGAATCTATCAGCCAGAGATGCAAAGCAGCGGAGGGCACCATCGGAGACCTATAACAAATTAATGCAATGATTATAAATTATAAATATAATTTATAAGCGTTGTGTGATTAGTTAATTTAATGATGACTTAGTAATATAATTATAGAACAGGCACATCAAACAATTACATCAAGCAACTACAAGCTAAATGTACAATGGATTATTTTTCTTTGCAAGTTTCACATTCTTTGACAAATAAAAGCTTGTTCAAATTTCTGATGAAGATGCTAACCTACTCAAAAACTGACTTAATGTGTTTTACACAATTATTTCCTCTTTTGTGGACTGTAAGGTCATTTCCACTGTAACACTTTAATTGTATGCCTCACCCATGAGAGTGTAATGTTAGATCTCTGTACAGAAACTTGATATATTCTTGTATTTTCATGGAGAACCTCCTAAGTACTACAAACTACAGTATGTTTTTTTCCTTTTTCAGATATTGACTGTGCATACTTCCTGTTTCAACTACATAATTATCGTGTCTACTGACATCATTTCATCTTTTTCAAAATTGTTGGCTACACTTTCAAAACAGAGTCTTGTTCTTTGAACAACTAAGACGTTTTTTGTGAGTCTCAACAATACACTGAAACCTTTCAAAGAACTTACAATGAACTGAAGACTTAATTAAAATCAAACCGACAGTTTCCATAGTGAACATAACGTTTGTTATGGGGTGATCCAGTACTAATAACACAGAAACCAAGCAATCTGGAATCAAACTGTGAGGCAATTTTTTTGCAATTACCGTGTAATCGTATGATTGAACACAACCATGTGACCAGGTAAAACTGCATGAACAGGTACTAGCGTTACAAAAGGCAAAGTAATAGGTCTTCAATGTGGATTTGTAACCTGTCCATGGAAACTTAACGAAGTAAAATGCAAGCCGGTAGAACAGGCTCTCTCTGTGATTCATCAACTGTTGGGAATGTTGTACATTCTGCAGGGGTTTCATGAATTTCAGCTGATCATAACTTACAGTAAATTGTAAGATATTGTGTACAAAAGCTGTCATAAAATCCGTATATATATTAGCTGAAATATGATATCCTGCAATACCCTGCACATGGATGTGCCCAAGATATCCTGAGTGCCAGGTATACTGATCGCCGTCCTGGGGAAGGGGTCTATGGGGGAGGAGGTGTCCCCCTCCCCTTTGAGAAATTTTTCGATTTTTGAAGGTGCTCAGATGCCAAATGCTGGCACCTGTGTAGCTTTTGAAGCACATACACAAGTACTAGTTTTGCTAACAATTTACATTTTTAAATTTATTTTAGTGAAATATATTACATACCTGGTAAAAGTTATTAGTTTGTTTGAAAGAGATGTTACAAGGGACCGATTGAGAGCCGTAAGTAATGTTTCTCGCATGCGTAACTGATGCATTATTAGTCTGTATGATTTTGGCATAGGCTAAGCCCAAGTTATGTTGAATATATTGTTAGGAATGTCGGGATTTTAGATGACAATAGTGCTGGGCGGGATTCACGGGTTTTGAGACAGTACTGGGTGGTAATTTTTAGTGCTGGGCGGGGCCGCCCAGCGTGGGCACATCCTTGCCTACACACTGGTAACTCACATGATTGTCCTCGTGCTTCAGAAGAGTCGAGAGAGATCCTACGCATGTCTCTAGGGATGCATCGCTAGGCTCCATCTTGCCGCAAAGTCTTGAAACCACCGCCATGGCAGAATGTAAGGTGTCTTTATGAATCATGTGTCCGCTGTCTCTGATAAACGCAAGGACACACTGTAATCCTCCTGCCTCAAAGATTGCACCTGATTCTCTAGTGCACATGAATTCCAGGACCTTTGAAGTAAAGAATGTATCATATTATTAACAGGTAGCAACAGGACCCACACACATTCCTATTGCAAAAATAATGCATTAAAAGGAGCATTAGATCAGGAGGGGTGAGGGACATGGGGGGTGAGGAACTTAGGGGGTACTTTAGTTACTTGTGATGCAAGGAGACCACTCTGGATGGGGCGGAGATTGTGAATGAGAGGTGCCCAGGCATCTTTGAGTAATCCTTACTTTGAGGTGAGGATTTCTTTGTACAGTACACTCCTTACTGGTGGGTGGGAATAGGGGGAGGGGGGAATATGCACTTCCTAGTTTTCATGTAAAACCTACTGTACCAATGTTTTAAATAGAAAAATGTAAAGTTCTAACCACATACAGGATAATACTACTTAGTTACTCTCAACAACTATGAAGTATTAAAATTGCTATAAAGTGTTTGTAACGGGCATTTATAACAATTAATTAGAATAACAATATTCCCCGAAATCCCTTTGTCACAGCTAAAGAATAATCTATTTTTAGGAAGTTCCCTATGACCAAACCACCATTCTTGACTATTGACAATGCCAAACGGTGCATATCAATAGACACTGTACATTATACTAATAATTCATATCACACTGTTATATTAACAATACTGTGTGAAAATAGTTTTTCAAGCCAAGTACAGTATTGTATTCAACCTTTGATAATTGATTCAACTGACAAAATATTTACTCAAAGCACAAAGTCTCAAAGCGCTAATCTTTACAAAATGTCTCCCGTTCAAACTTAATTATATATGCCTTTCCATAACTGATCTAGCTAAGAGCTTCCTGCGCTCATCATATGAATGGGCAGGTTCATTTCAGCTACAGTACGATATTGTAGCATGACTCATTGAATGTGATAAACAGATGGCATTATAGCATAGAGTGTAGGCAATATAGGTTAGCAGCTATTGTCTTCATAGTTGGCACAGACTGAACTGTATTAATTTAAGTGATCACTAAACAGCTAAAATTCTAGCATAAAAATTGGCAAGTATTGAAACAAATGCAACAAACAGTTGTCAATGTAATATGCTTTGTCACAGCAGATAGTATACAAATAATGAATGGTTATGAGTGCAATAGTGCAAATATTTCATGAGTTGAAAGATGTAATTTGTTCCATTCAACGAGGCGCAGCCGAGTTGAATGGAACAAATTACATCTTTCAACTCATGAAATATTTGCATTATTGCACGAATGGAAACCATTCATTATTTGTTTTTGATATACAACATATTATATTAAGATGGGTAAAATGCACTCATGCAACAGATTGTTTTGAGCAGACCTGTTTCTCTGCTCTCTTACCATTGAAAAAAGTGCTACCAAAAAAGTATAACCCATGGTTCTATTTCATAGAGTGGAATAGAGCGGATTTTGCATGCAATCAACGAGCAATTGACCAATCAAATGACCAGAATGCAATTAGGTGTTGTATAAAAACAGTTATTCATTAAAACTACAGTACTGTGACAGTGTAAAACTAATAGAACATATGAAAGACTAGTGCCATCAAAAATAAAGCACTCAGGCTGTAGAATAATGAAACAAATCAATTTACACTTTCCTTACTACCGAAGATAATTTTATTTAGCAAATTGTATTCACATTCTATACATGTTACCTAGTCTCCCTCTGTGATGACATTTCTGTTTTCAATTTGTAGCACTAAGAAAAACGTGGAAAATGAAACACATGCATTCAAGGCCATAGACTAGACACAATGGGATTTCATGGGGGAGAGCTCTCTAATTGAAATGAAGTGAATATTAATTGTTCCCCTACGGCAAAAAAAAAAGAAATGATTCAGGTGTATGGTTAATAACTGCAATCTTGGTTCAGCTGTTCTGAAATAAGAATTTCTTGCTGAATAAATTTAAGCAACCATCAAGATTAAACGCCTCACTCTGCATAATGCAAACTTCGATACTGGATAGCGTGGCCAGAAGTTGTGCAGTTGAGGACCATTTCTGTGCACTGTCCTCCATCCCGGCACATGATGACCTCTTTGTCAGACAAATTTATATCAAACATTTGTATACATCATTCTGATGCAAAACTATACAATTGGCATGATAGGTACCAAATCTTCCTGCTGTACAACACAGTTGAACCACACAACACTAGTACTGATCCTACATAACATTTACTGCAGTGGTTTCTGTTTGCCATAGGCATACTGTACAGTTTGCATACATGTATGTACTCTATTCACCACTGTGTAAACAATTAGCCATTGTACTTCTTCATTGTGTATGAAGAGGATCCATTGGCATAATGAAATGTGTAACCTACAGGATTCCTTGAGCACAAGCTTTTTAAACATGGTTCACAATTAGCAGCCTTAGCCTATGTCATCTTGTATCTCCTTGAGTCCTAGATGTGTCCTACATATCAATGTCCTAATTTACTAAACAATACCATTCACAATGTGTATACAGTATATCTTCTTGTCCAAAATGATGCAAACAGGTGGTAATTACCTTAACCATGTACAGTAACACTGACTATTAATGGACAACTTACTGCAACGGTGCAAATTCATAAGACTACGTACATTCAGGTAAACAGATCTGACTGTTATTGCCACATACTGAGAGCTTAAATCTCTGGCATAAATATATGTGGATGAATATGTGAAGCAACAACCAGCTGTCTTTAGAGGATATCTCTCAGTAGAGTTCAACTGTTGATACAGTATGTACAGGTATGCAATCGTCCAACCAGTGTTAGCGCTAGGATGTTAAAACAAAGGTGTGGGGGGGTTCCCCCATTCCATTTATTTTGGGGGGAGATTATCAATTTTTTATTTGGCATGTACCAGGACCTGTTGCGGGAAATTCTGCCCGAGAGAAACATATTTTTGCAGGGCCTTCTGGATAAATTTCTGAATCGTGCAATCGCACGTCCAAATGCGAACATTGAGTCCATTGCCCACAAAGATGGTAACTTTGGGTGCATAGTAGAAATGTTACTCTAATTATTTTAATTTTTAGATTTTCATCTTAAAAATATTGAAGCCTCCTCTAAGACTAAATCACTGACGACATTAACTACTTATTCCAGACATAAATGGTACTCCATTGTTTCACATATCCTGTAAGGCACAGGTGTGGGTATCTTGATATCAGCAGTATGGCATTTCTGATCATACTTGTATTACAATCAAAATTTAACAATACTGGCATATATTAGCTCATTCCCCTACATGGAATAATTTATCCATCGTTAAATGGGCAAATTGCTATACAAGCGATATATAAATATGTAAAGCAGTTTTTTTGGCACATGGAAGAACGTATAAATTAATAAGAGACAAAATTCACAAAAACTAAAACCTGCGACATAAAATTTGAACACTAAATTATTTCCCTGAGACAAATTTCAGAGGAATTCAAACTGTTTGCAAATTTAAAAAAAAAAAAATCACACTTTGCATAGGTTTCGGGTAATAAATTAGGAACCGGGTAGTATCGCGTTGGGCGGGTACCTTTGTTATTGCTGTTAACTTCGACCACATGGTAGCCCAACACCACACTAATTCAATGGGAAATCTGCCTAACCATCGGTTTGCAAAATTTAAAAAAAAAAAACTCACACTTTGCGTAGGATTCGGGTAATAAATTAGGAACCGGGTAGTATCGCGTCGGGCGGGTACCCGGGTACCCGGATAACCCGTGCAAACACTAATTTGAATGCTAAAATATTCCCTGACATACCGTTTCAACATAATGCTTGATGGTGGTCTGTGCTTTCTGAATCAATGTATGCATGTCACAGAAATTGTAAACGGCTTAATAGATTGTCTAGCTGAACTGTCCAACCCTGAGTCATGTTTACCATGCAAGCAAACAGTTCATGAAAACTTGTACACAATGAACTGTCCATGGCACACTGAACAGTCAAATGTACAGTAGACAACTTTCAAGGGCAGCATTTTAATTTTCTGTCTGTGCCTGCTTCCAATCACTCGTGATTCACTACAATAACAAATTCAAGTATGAGATTCCTTCAGCATGGATCCCGGTAATTGCGCTGGCTTTTTAAATTTGGAGGCTATGCTTATTTAATCTGAAAGATCATGTATCTGCCAAGAGAATTCCTTTAATTGAATTCCTGCCAAACCCTGAATTATAATATGAGGCTTACAGTATGAATAAATCACAGATCAATGCAATATCTAGATAAAGTCACAATGTGCTTGGGGAATATAAAGGTCCACCAGCATACATACTGTATATACAGATACTTGGAGCACTTTGCCCGAGAGACACAGCAACTTAACTCAATGGAATGCAACTAACAGATTTGCTCTTCAATCTTCCTTGAAGATATGATGAACTTTATCGCTTTGCAGTTTGTGACAATTTCCTCATATGGTCCCTCTGAACGATGTTTAAAGTATGATGCAAAACCTTGGACAATCTTCACTATTTTTTAACCGATGAATATTCATAAGCAAATAACTTTCGATTTGGCTCTGAAAGCCCTGCAACTGACAGTCTGGTGAATGGCATTATCCGTCATCGTCAAACTTCTTGTGCGTGCTGCTGTTCCACCTCTAACTTCTAACCCTACACCCATTCAGCATGGTACTTTCAAATGTGATCGTACTTCGAGGTGCATCATCTGCAGCCACCACATTGTTGAATCCAATTCCATCACCAGCCACAGCTTGCAACTCACACACAAGACTAAGGGTCACATCACTTGCACAACCACTAATGTCATCTATCTGATCTCTTGTAGAGTTTGCGGCATCCAGTATGTTGGCGAAACCAAACCACCCTCAAGAAGCAATTCTATGGTCACATTCAACCTCATGGGCTCAACATTCAGGAAGGACATGACTAACTTTTCTTCTGTCCCCCCTCCCCCCTTGTTCCCCCCCCCATCACTCTTCTTCTCATAGCCCTCTTCCACCCTTTTTTCCCCACACCTTTCTGTCTTTGTCCTTCTCCAGTTTATTCCCTACCCCCTTCCCATGATCCTCTCTTTGTCCCTCCACTGTTTATCTCCAACCTCTCCTCTTCCCCTGCTGGTTTCTTTCTTTCTTCTCTCCATCCCTTGTCTACTAATCCCCTTACATCTATCTCTTTGTGTTCACCATGCTCATTAACCTGTCTGTATTCTGTGCGTGTTTTTTGTCCCTTCTGTTACTGTTTACTTGTCATTTAGCCTTTGAAGAAGATCCTGCTAGGATCGAAACGCCAGGCCAACTTACTTTTACACAAACAAAAAAGTACACGAGATTTAAATATTAACTCGGAATGTATGAAAACAGGTTTTCTTGAGAAATTGAGAAACAATTGAGATCAATCAAAACAATTGTAACAAATGTCCCACATCTGTTCAAACTAGATGGATGTACTTACTTTAATGCACTGTTCTGCTAAATCTTTGCTGGTCCTATTTTCAGGTTCCACAAGGACCAGTCTGTTACAGAGGGCCTTGACTGCACCTTCCACAGCGATGATCCTTCGAGTGCACTCTGCGGATACGTCCAAGTAGTAGGTGATGGCTCTTGCTGTTACCTCGAGTACGTTATTTGGAGCATGCTCATCAAGGAATATTTTACACAGTGCTGGTAAGAAGGTTCTAGGGGGGCAGCTGAAATGGTGAAATTTGAATAACGAAATAAAGCCAAGAGGACTACTACAGTACAGTACGTGCCAATTTATGTGATTTTGTACAGTATTTTTGTTGAGTTAAACTGATGCATAGCATGATAGAGATGGATGAAATTGTGAATGAAAAAACTTCCCATCTTCAGATTACAAGCATAGGGAATAGTACTTACTGCAGACTTGTAGTAAGTCTATACTTATACTCAATTTTCGAGCATAATTCCCCATACTCATACTCTTCTTGAAGGACATGAAGTTGCACTTACACTCAGGACAAACATTACTGTAAACAAACATCTGGTACAGATACAGTGTGTAATCGTACTAGTATCTGTACATACCGGATTTACAGTAATGTATGTCCAGTAAGAGCCTTGTACATTGTGAATACACTTAGCAAAGGCAATACTACTTGAACTGTCTGGTACTCATGCTCAAAGTAAAATAAAACTGTTAGCAAACTGCTTATCCACTAGAGAGCCTCATGCAGTACTTCCAAGTCCGACTAAAGATTTGGTACAGTACCTGTCAGTATGGTCTTGACTACATGGAATAACTGTTATGAAATTAAGGCTATTTGGGCTACGGCAGTGATATTTTCATGACAACCACAGTAGGGTACAGCTAAAGTGTACTTTACATGCTAGGAGTACAATCTTATTGTAGGGTTAGATACTGTACAGTAGGTAGAGATTTCACAATACCACCTACTATGCAATGAAGTTTTTGGTATAATTGGTCAATTGTAAGAAAACATAAAAAACAGTTGTACTAAAAATAACTTTCTTTACCTTATTGGAATACCTGTAAATGTGTTGTTCTTATACAGTATAAACTACTTTCAAATATTCTCCACATATCTCTATACATACACATTGACTGTGAACAGTGAAGCATATGATTGTAATACCCATAGCTTTAATGTTGGCTAAACCATCCCCTGCTGAGAAAAGTGGGCGGCCATGAAACATTCCTGTCTTCTGGTATCTCATAGCATACTGTGATGTTTCTCATATTATTTTGATACAATGAACCTTCAAGCTGTCTTTTAAGTATGTTAGGTTGTAACATTGTGTCAACCTAACCAAGAAATGTAATATTCACATCCAGCAAAATGTGAAAAATATCAATTTATGCAACTCCTAGTGTTTTGAATTATTAGCTACAGTATTCACTCCAATTTAGAAAATTACGTAGTTGTTCGGCAAATATATTACACCCCATTTAACTTGTTTATTATTTATTTATAAACATATTTGTTGAAGTATTGTGCCTAATTCCGTCATTTCTGTAGCAACTTTGGGGGGAATTTGAATTTTTTTCATTAGAGGACTTTAACAAGTGGTATTGTTACAAATTGTCCATACAAATTGATTACACATTATACCTAAAGAAGAGTTAATAATGGGAAAAAGAAGGTACTGTAGTATTTCTTTACAGCAAAACAATACTAAATCTGCAATTCCCCTGCAAAGGCGAAAACTTCCTTTAATGGAACAGTATGACGTGATCCAAACAACTTTATTACACATTTTTTGTACTGTAGTGCTCAGTGTTAAATAATAGCCAAAGAACGGTATGATTTCTATTAATGCTCTACAACACTAAAAGAGAAAAACGTCCTGCAGTTGTACAGTACAATGTAATTATTACCAAATTTGAACATACTCTGCATACATGAACAAGATATTTTGTATAGTTTTACTCAATTTTATATCGTTTTGGTCACGAGTCACCAAAATTCAGGAACTAGAAATTGTTACAAAAATACTACAACTAACCTCAAAATATGACTCAAACAGTACTACCTAGATGGGAATTCAATTCCTTCCTTACTCCAAACAAATTACTCAGCCAGGAAACAATAGTTGCACAGTACTACCAAAACGCATCACGAGTTACAACATAGCAACCTTAGCAATTGCTGCACATACACTACACAGTATGCTTACTGTACGCTTATATATACCGTACATTACAATGTTCAATCTCTCTCACACACTCAGTTGAACAGTCAAGAACAGATCTCTAGCCCTTTCACTTCGCGGCTGATGCAATCCTTACCTTTCAAAGCATCTATCTACATTATCAGACATTAGCAGTAACATGCATAGTTGCTCCAGGGCAATCAATTGCATGTCCCTCTCTTCTCCATGTCCCATCTGGAGCCATTCTAGTAAGGTCTCCGGGTCCACTTCAGCCATAGCAAGTGGTTGTCCTAGGGTAGAAAGAAACAATAAATCACTGTCATATTGTATAGATCATCACCCTGGCCTTGACATGGGGAGTGTACAGGTATACAGTATATATATTGTTACTCTCATGCAGGGCTGTCAAGTTTCGGTAAATTCGTTTTTTTTTCAAGTTTAATGTAATATATACAAATTCTGAACACTAAACGATTTACTGCTTCATTACTCCCCACTTTTGTAAAGCCTGCAACATCATATTATACAAGGAATCATACTGTACAGGGATTGAAAATGCCTGTCAGAAAATTGTTTAGTCCAGGGCCTACAGTAGGCCACATTTTTTTGTAACATAACTACCGGTAGGCTAGTCTTTTATTTAATAGTTACATACTTATTTTGAACTGTACAAAAGTTTGCAGTATAGGTTATTTCCATTTCACATAATAACAATTAACTTAATGATACAACAATTACTGTCCTTTTGTTATCACTGAATTAAGTCTCTAATTTATTTTAGTAACAGACCTATAGATGCTGTAATAACTCGGTATCAATTGGAGTGTGTTGAGTATATGCAGAGAGAACCATTTTGAAACTCTTCATTAGTACTAACTACTGTACACTTGACTGAGTCCATAACATCTAGAGCATGTTTATGACTCACACACCATCATATCTTGTGCTGTACCACACCTGAGCTGTTTGCAACAAGATGCATCTGCCGTGGCCATTACTACTGACTGTATACACTTCAATGTCATGGAGTCCATTTAATGTAAACCTGTGCATTGCCATCCACTTTGCAATGATTTTGCAATATCAGTGATGCCTCAATCATCCAGGTACTGCTGAAAGTGACTTTGTGAATCATTGTTTACAAGCCTGGGATATGTTTATACCTTAAAGAGATATATATAGTACTGTATGAATGTGTTTACATCACTGACAGAATATTCAGTGGCATCGTCAGAAATTTCAATCTTGTTGGGCAGAGCAAATATTTAGGGGGCACAATGCTTATTGGTGAATGCCGTCCTGGGGGAGATGTTGAAGAGGAGGGTTTCCAGATAAAGGTTTTGTTTGAGTATTTTTTTTAACACTACAAATCACATCGGGAGGCACCTGGGGGCACAATTTTTTGGGGAGGGCACATGCCCCCTCAGGCCACCTCTTGGCGATGCCACTGAGAACGTTGTGCTATACTGTAGCATTACTGACAACGAAACTTGCAATGTGCAGTGCAGGAGTCTCTGACATTGTGCAACTGAAATTCATTAAATAGTCACTCTACATTCCATGTTGATTTTTCCAATTACTGATGTCCAAACTTGAATATATCGCATCAGAAATCAATTATTAAGAATTTATTTTATAATAGCCTTCCAAAGCTGCACCAGGTATGATGAAATTATGAATATTTTGTGCTCGAACACCGAAGCACTACTGTACATGCAATTTCCGAGACACTCTGAATCGACTGATTTAATAATAACCCAGGAATAGGACCAGCCAAATACTCTAAAGATAATCTCTTCGATATCGAATTTGAGTACAGTAGATATTACAGTACGTGGCCTTGACCGAACGAAACTGTACAGTTTATAAACTGTGCAATATATATACATTGTATGTACTTTTCTGATCAGGTCCATATAAGGAGATACTATGCCCCAGTTGCATATCGTGTTTACCACCAATTTTCATATAAATTATAAACCACCTCCCCCGAATAAAGTCAATTGCAAAGCACTCTCTTTTATGAAACTAATCAAATAATATACTGTACTCCTTGAGCATTATTCATTTGTGAAAGCAAACAGGCAACAATGGTAAAAAGTCATTTAAGCATTTTTTGTATGTATAAAAAATCCAAATTGAAAATACACTGAATGCCCTTGAAAGCCCATTGGCTTGAATGTATGGATGTCACACAGTAAATACAGTACTATGCATCTTCCCTTGCACAAATCAAGGCAATAGCGTTACACATAAAACATCTCTTGAAATAATTTGGAACCATAAATTTCTAATGCTGTATTAAACTTATAGCACAGTAGATGTTCTGCAAGCTTTAAGTTCAATACTATATTTTATATATATTTTATTACTTTCCGTTTGTTTCACAGAAGTGGCCTATAGAATGTAACAGAAGGTACAGTACACATGCATCAATAAAACTTCATTCATTCTAGAGCAGATTGTTAAGAACTTACATTAAGACTGCATTAACTATAAGGAACTGTAACCTGCCACAACACAGACATTATAATCCATACGGTACAGCTGTCAGCATATGAGCATACAGTACGACACACATATTGTACTGATGAAGAAGAGTTTCAATACTCACCCTGTGGGTATAGGTTTGCAGTGCTAGAAATAGCTCGCCAGCAGGATCATAACATCTGAAGAAAATGAAAATGAATTGAATGTCACACTGATTGATGTATTGTATACTGTACAAGCTATACTGTAATGTAAGAGGCTTTACAGTAAAAAATGACTGGTTAGAGAGTCTATATGCTACATTAATAGCAGATACTTACCCAGGGAGGCAAAGGAGGGAGGGGGGGGTTCAATAATTGTTGGCACCTTGACAGAAATATGGCACTACAAAATATACATTGCTACTTTTACATCTTGAATCACTAAATTAATTAAAATTGATCATCTATGAGTAGAGTACCAATGCCACAGGGTAAAACCTATCTTTGAACCTTTGAACTATTTGGCTTTTATCCATGATGACAACAAAATTTAAAATTGGCCTCATGACTTCTTGCATCACATGATATTGGCATTGCTTCTCAGAAGTGGACAGCGAATACACTGAAACAAAGATAACCTAATTGTAAACAAAACAGATGCTGCCAAACATTTCCTGTATGCAGTTACAATGTAGGTACTGTATTACAGACGACTGAACCTTAACATATGTATAGTTATTTTATTAATGAGGTACTGTACTGTTTCATCACAGTAACTTACCGCACAGTAGCGTACAGTGGGTACTGTATCATATGAAATTTAGAAATAATTGCAGTGTTATTGCAGTAGCTGTACAAGTGTACAGTGACTGTACTGTTAATTTTAAACTGTATAATAACAGTGAAGTAGTATTTACAGTTTAATACTGTGCTATTGTAGTTGTTGAATAATATATTTGGCTCTGTACCGTGTAAAGAGATGTCACAGGGGTTCTACTCGTAAACCATAAGGTTGATATGTATATATGTACATTGTTGAATAGTCAAATGAGAACTTTACGTATTTCAGATTCAGAATACATAAAAATAAATTTGTTCCTGATACATCATCTACCGTTCAAGCAGATGCTTTCGTTATAGATATATTTACATTTTTCTGTACAGTATGTTGCCTTGTTTGACGAATCTAACCGTAATAGTAATTACCAACTTTGCGATCCGCGTTATAGTCATTGCCGACTTTGCAATAGATCTGCAGCCCCCTCACAATTTTGCAAGGTCGGTAAGGGTTAGTGTTTACACATGTCCAAAAATCGGGAACCGGATATAGCCGTGACCAGTCGGGTATCCGGGTACCCGGAAAAAAATTGTCCACTGACAATGTTTTCATGTTCAAATAGGTGTAAGATAAGGTATAAAACCTTCCTCAATTTCTATTTGCTTTTGTTTCTTTCATTAACTTGTTAATTACTTCATATAATTAACATCACTACTAACATCGCACTGATACTGCTTCTTATGTTTGCTCTCCACATCTATTGGATTAGACCATAGAAATAATTTAGCTCTTAGACAGTTTTTACTACTACTATCTATGATGCAGGCCCAGGGTTCGCATTAGCCACGGGATTGCACGATTCCCTCAATTTGATCGCATTTGGAATTTAACGTTTAGTAAACAGCCACTTGTGATTATTATTTTTCAGTTATCCCGTCTATAATCCATTAGTACTTAGTAACATCTCGTTTATTCCCTTGTCAGTCTTTCCTTCTATGAAATGAAGGAATGAAATAATAAAAATTGTGAGAATTCTTTCAATTTCTCATGGGAGCCTAACACCACACTAAGTCAATTGGGAAATCTAGCCTAACCATGTTTATTCGCTGAAATTGTGACGCAGTTATAAGATATATCCATGGAATACTTGCATTATTCCTGTTATCTTCGACCACATGGTAGCCTATAACCACACTCAGTCAATGGGGAAATCTAGCCTAACCATCTGTTTATTCGCTGAAATTGTGACGCAGTTATAAGATATCCATGGAATACTATTGCTGCTATCTTCGACCAAATGGTAGCCTAACACCACACTAAGTCAATGGGAAAATCTTGCCTAACCATCGGTTTGCAAAAAACAAAAAAAACAAAATCACACTTTATGTAGGATTTGGGTAATAAATTAGGAACCGGGTAGTATCGCTTCGGTTGGGTACCCGGGTACCCTGTGCAAACACTAGTAAGGGTGACTCCATAGTTTTCCCTTTTAATTTTTTTTTATGATCGGCTCTACAACGAACAGTTTGAAAAGCAACAGGTCTCCAGCTATCGGGTTCCAATGTTTAAATAATGTTAATTTTTTATGTCACAGGTTTGATTTGTGGAGAGTATGTCAGTTTGAAAACTAACTGTGGTGTTTGGTCAGGAGCAATTTGGGAAAATTGTATTTTGTCTTTGAGATAGAAATGTGCAGGTCTTCATTGGCAGAATTGATCCTCCTTCTAAGGAACAATATCATTCTAAGAGTTTCTATACAAAATTTTCTTGATTTTTGCATAGACAGACTCACAGGCATACCTCAAAGCATTGTCTTTCATGAAGACATTTGTTGTAGGGTTGCTCATGGATCTCCTTTGTTCAAGATTAGTTAAAGAGGTTATGAAGTGGTGGGTTTTCATGACTTGGAATGGTTTATCTACATTACTACAACACCACCCATGCACAACTTTCCGTTAATACGGCTTCAAACGCCAGAAATTCTCTGTCAAAGTATTCCCTAGAGATCTCTCTAGCTGCCACTCATAAAAAAGTTCAAAGCTGCCCACCGCAGTTCAAATGACGTCATATAAGGAACCATTTCAGCCAAAGCCGACTCCCCGCTTTGTACCGATACGGCGTCATACAGTTTACTACATGTAACCACAACACTCTCCTCATCAATTGAAAATGTCTTCTCCCGAATCTTCCAATTCCAAGGAAATGGGACTCACCGCTCAGAAACTTGGTCAAGCTTTGACGAAAATGATTTTCTTGAAGAAGAAGATGAGGAAATAGTTTTCGAGGGTGATGAAGATATCGGTGTTTTGCCCTATCAATTGAGCCCCTTGCAGAAGAATTGTAAACGATCCTGATGGCCGAGATGCGTCGTTGCCGATCGAAATCCTTGAGCAGAATGTTTGGACTATCCTGAACCGAAACTGGTCGGTTGAGCATAAACAAAACCACCGTTATTAGACCATAATGTGATTTAAATTATCGCGAATGTCGATGATCCTGCTACTTAACTTTGTAGCGAAGCTTCTAGAATTTTGTTACTTACAGTGCAAGGAAAATGTGACATTCTGTACAGTGCAAGTGCAACCCTATAGTACTAGTAGTGGTACCATGGGGTCTAGACCTAACTAATAGAGGTTGTATAACACGCTAGCCCGTGTAACTGTATCATCCAACTGTTACGTAATATCACAACACAACACCAGTTTAACCACAAAAGAAAAATTGCAGATCTAGTATTGATTGTTCTAAAACCAACTGGTTTTAAGTTTGTGTAAAATATAAGGTAACCAATAACAAAAATTAACATTTGCTGCATCAAGGAGGCCTAGGCTATGGTCATAACAAGTAATTTGGCACTAGTACAGGCCCACAAGCACTTGTAACGTTGTGTATGTGTAGTGTTTTGAACGAGTCGTGTCCAACTTCTTCAATTGCTGTCATCTTTTGGAAAAGCGTGCAGGTCTTTACTTGTGGTGGAGCAACCTGCAACCACACATCCGCTCGGCATATTTAACAGTTACGAGATAAATTTAGGAAAAAAAAAACTCCAAACACCAAATCTCAATTACTACAGAGCAATACAACAGTGTAATGTTGTGTGTTCTCAGACGTTTAAGAATGTGAACATAGCCTCCCGGAAGTGAGCTGAGTTCCTCGACTGACGTCACGCCGCATTACCGTATATACAATTTTTAGAAAGTTTTTATTACCCTCAATTTTTGATCGTTTATTCCTCAAAGAAAAATCTGTCCATTTCATAACCTCTTTAAGTATTGATATGTTTCTGAACGTTTGACCCTTCTAAATTGTAAGATCAATATACAGCAGGCAGCCTCCCATTCAGACATTCCGAAAATAAAATTCACAAAAGTTGAACCGTGTTGACTTTACTGACCATATTTGTGAGTTCCTGGTCTGACTCATTGTAGAGTAACCAATTAATTATTCTTGGATCAACAGAGTTTGTTCTTCCTGTAAATTTTACATGATGTCAATAACTTACTTGACTTCCCAGTATCACAGCCGAAATTTTGTTGTTAAAATTAACCAATATGTTCAAACAAATGTTTGTTAAAATCACGTTGGTTAACTGTCGTAGGGAATTATCTAAGATTTTATTAATCTCATGGAGGTCATTGGCAGTGTCTGCATAAGTTTCCTGGACTAAATTTAGAGCTTATGGGAGTGGTTTTAATATAGCAACCACACCTTGAGTTGCAAGTACATATCCGAGACAGAAGAGTTGCTGCAAAAACCAAACAACTTTTAGTCATAAGAGTTCTCCAAACATAGGAAATTTACTGCAGTTTCGGAGCTTGATGACAGGGATTGAGAGTCCATTGTCCAAGTTAACTTTCATGTTAAAAAACAAAGGCCCTAATATAGCGTGTTATTTTTTTTTATAACCGTGCGTGTAAGAGTATGTACATAACCTAGGCTATGCATATTGAATGTATGACATTGACAGTCTCGTAACTAAGTGCTTTGAACCATAGATGAAAGTTGAGGAAAATACCAGTTGTAGTTACATACCGGGATTCATGTTGCACCACTACCGGTTGTGTGAAATCCGACTACCGCACAACGCTAATGTACAGTTGAGTAGGGCCTAGCACTTGATGTTTTTTTTCTAACAGGAGATTGCTGGCTTCTCAAGTGATGTGATTGCCAATCACTCGTTCACATGCGATCGATTCTATCATTTTTTATTTTCTTTAATTAATGAGGACTAGGCCTACTGCTTAACAATAACATGCAAGTATTTTGCTCGTGAACATATTTTATTACTTAGCCTAAGCCTAGGCCACTTCAATTTTCCATTATCTGATCATTATTTTCCTTTATTCATATCCACCTTTTTGGTCACAAAACAAGCAAAAAGGCGGGCTGACTGCCTTAAATACACTCAGTTACAGTAGCATAGCTTAAGTTAGTGTTGCTGTCTTTAATTTACTCTAACATTAGGCTACCAAAATCATAATCAAATCATCTTTATGCAGCTAGGACCTAGTAATGAGTAATGAATGCTATTTGGTAATAATTGTAAAGATAATAAAAAACTACAGTAATGTCTCATTAGCCAATGTCCATAAAAGTGAAACAGTTCTAAAATCACTGCTAGTGCTACTACACCTTGTTAGTATTTCACTTAGGCCTAGCCCAGTTACTTATTCATGACATATTAGTACAAAAGTGCCAAGCCTAGCCTAGGCCTGACAACAGAAACCCCTATCGTGGCATCTATTTTGCAAGCCTCGAGCCTTCGTCCCGTGATAACATGACTAAGACCAAAACAATTAAATGTTTCGTCTGCTACTTCCTTAAAATTAATAATAAATGGTAACAAACCTTTCTCGATTAATTGTACAAATGTGTAGTTGTATCCAGATTATCACTTCTGGGACAGAAAAGTGGAAATAAATCCTCAAAATATCAAACGTTTAGGAACGTCCTGTGTTGTGATTCCTTTCGATTTTCGTTGTCAGGAATCCTGATACATGGTTTGCTGGCTGTTACTTTTATTATTCCTACACGTCTGCAGTGTACAAGCTTTGGCCGTAGTTAGTTATTATCGTCGTTCACGCGTTCGTAACACAATGTAAAGTGCAACCCGAGACATTTAATTTAAATGCTGCCCTCAGTTACAACAAAAGAATATTCATATGGAAACAGACCCCTGCATGCAACTGGAGGCTTTGTTGCTACCTACATTCTAGACTCTTTAGTAAAACTGCCTTTGTTTGATAAGGAACCATATACCGACATGATAATTATCTCAAGCTTCGGCATTTAGGACAAATGTTAACAAATTGCTTATCTACTGCAAGACGCCTGTGTAAGTAAATATATCAAAGTTGGCCAAGTCCTCTAACTTTTTTTTTCAAAATGAGAGAAAGACTTTTAGTTGAACCAAGTAAACAGTGCATCGAACCAAAGTATATCTAAAATGATTGTACAATGCATTGTGATTTTTTTTACCTAAGTATATCTAAAATGATTTTACAATGCATTGTGATTTTTCTTTGGTAAACATCTTCATGCCGTTCGCATTATCAGTGAAATAGTGTAGATGCAATTCCTTCGCAACTTTCAACCGCATTGTCCCAACATCTACTGAAAAAGGGAATGACAAACCCCAATTGTTTGTTTCCGAACCACGTTTCACCCTTCCCCCTCCTTTCCTATTGTCGTCCTCTTCTATTTACCACACACTTTGTCCACGTACTGATACTTAAATGCTTTCTCCTTTACTATAAAATTTCTCCCTCACCCCTTACCACATTTACTAATAAACCTCCAATGCTGACTCCCCCCCCCCCCCTCCCCCTCTCTCGCGCGCTCTCTCTCTCTCTCTTGATTTGTTAAAGGATGCTCCTGCTAAGTTTATTTCCGGTTTATCTCCTGTAACCCTTACATGTCCTGCTTCCTTTCTTCTCATTGTCAAATGTTTCCGTCCTAGTCTAACTCTGAAGAGCCCTGAAGATATGATCGAATCGCCAGACGCTCTCATTTTCTCATGTATACCAATATACACAGGCAGTATGGACCAGTGTTTCTTCATGAATATGGGAATAAATATCTGTGGTGAAATGATCATTGGTGGAAACGACGGGAAACTTAAACAATTTTAACACATTATAAACTACATTATAAACTAAGGGGTAAATCATGACCAATGAAAGCTACAGAAGTGGAAGGCAAGTACATCTGTTGCGGTTGCCATACTACTGTGGAAAGGAAATGACGCGGTCAGAGGTTGAGGAGAGGGCGCTGCGCAAGAATGTAAGACATGGACAAGTTGGCCAGCTAGCATGTAAGACGGTAGAAGAGAAAATATATACAAAGGACGTGGGAGTATGTGAGAGCAGGGAGTTGTTATGGAAACAACTCCCTGGTGAGAGAGGGTATGGGGAGGGGAGTTAAGATTTAAACGGGGCTTGTGTTTAACTGTCAAAAGGGTACAGCAGTATCTGTTTTTTTGGCTAATCATCGTCTCATATATCGAAATCAGTACCAGTCGGTGTGCGGAAGGGGCAGGCAGCGGGCCGCTGATATTCCTACAGTATATAGTAGCAGAAGAAAGTTGGACCGTCGAATTTGTCAAATTCAGCATCTACTAAACTAAAGTTCTTTTGGCGAAGACTCCAGAGGGCCCATGCAGACTCAGTCGATTTCCTCCTCCCACCCCCCCCCCTTACCTTTTGATAGCTTTCTTCGTCATAAACGCCGCCTTTTGAATCATTACGTAAAGATGACGTTATTCCTGCCACTGAGTTGTTGTCTGCTGTATCTGAAGTATGCCGGATTATCAAGAACATCGGTGGCCAAATGCGGACTACTCTATATAGGCTATCGTTACAGTACTACTCCTTGAGATAAATATGGTTCATCAAACATTTAGGTATTTTGAATTTCGTGAAGATTGATTTCTCTGGTCAATTGTTTTTTCGTTCCCAGATAGTGTACAGTAGAAAATGATATAGTTGATCGTTGGTTTCTACTTTTCATGGGTCGGGAGGAGGGGGTGGGTGGGTGGGTGGGTGGGATTTGAAGTGTAGACAGGAAAACTCCGCGAGATACCGAGGGCCTTCGATAATGTTCTCATATATATATCATGATCACATTAATTTAACCAACAATTGTAATTACATCCGTTTCTGAGTTTTAATCAAACCCGTTTTATCGCGTGTCGCCATCATATACATACATATATCATGACAAGGCCTTATCCGGTTATGGAGGGGCGGGGTGGGGCGGGTGGGGTGGCGGGGATTTCCCCATTCCGTTGCATGAAAGGGATCAAACATAAAATAATTTAATACATTTTGAATTTTATATTGCTTATGGTAGGAATCGGTATTCGACATCTTACTAAGTAGGCCTAAATCATACAAAAACAAAGGACTTGAAGAAGTATCTCTATTTTTATTAAAATCTCGGACGATACTTTATTCGATACAAAGCCCCTTCTTAGCAAGTCGTTAATAAGAATAACACATTGTCAACTTCCTGACAGAAGATCCACCGGCTAAGAACCCCCCCCCCCCCCCCACTGTAGCTGTATGATGATGCTGATATGTTTTATCAAGTACGTGTCACAAGTCCTTTGGATAAAGGGAATATAGATTCAACGCACGACCAGGTTAAAGGTCAATTGCTGAGCGATCTGCGATGTATACAAACAAATGCTTAGTTCTCGGATAGGTTGACGAGAGGTTATGCAAGCAATTATGTGACATGTGCATTATATGACTTAGACTATATGATGTATACATTACGTAACAACATTATGTAAACATTGTGTAAAACGTCATATATTCAACTCTCATTTCGATAGATTGTTCAAGTTTTTGCTGAGATTTTGAGCAATAATGTGTGATGTTAACATGAACAAAATGTTTCTGTTTTTCACTGCAGTTATAAATAGGACCATGCACTCCACAATAGAAATCTATGTTTAACTTAGACGAAGTCACTGAGTGATATCATAAACGTTCTTACCATCATAACATCTCATCCCATATCAAACATTTGAATTATTTCCCAAAGTTCTATAATCGTTACAAAACAAAGACAAACGTTGCTGTATAGTCTATCCATGCATATATGACCCTACAGAAAATTATTCAAAAATGAAGTGAAAAGGAAAAAAGCCTGCAATAATTTATATTTCATCTTAACGGAACACGCTTGTGAAGATAGGAGTTGCCTCATGGGCTTCCGTGTTAGATACACTCAAGGAAACAGAATGAAGTGTCGGTGTTAATTTATGACTATACACGGACAAGGGGGGCATACAAGATATCGTGGCCACCGAGATGAAGTTGCTGATGACGTCATGAAGCTAATATTGTAGGTCAGTTATATAGTGTCGCGGTTAACCCATTTTTTTTTTAAACTTATATTAACTATCTTCATACTGAAGATATTTTCTTATTTTGTATTACATAGAATGGTGTATTATAGTTCCATTGGGAACTGAATTTATGATATTTGTCTTAAACGATAGTTACTTCAGTCAGTTTTAGCCATACAACATCTATAAACAGTGTAGCTATGGACCTATTTAATTTACTTGTCGTATACCATCAACTATATATCATTCTCTAAGTAGACGCATGTTGGCTTAATTAACAAAAACTGGAAATAGTCACAACCAGACAGAAGACTGAGTTTACGCAGCAGTAGACACACTTTGGTGGCATGGGTAGAGAAATTGGTACTTTGGCGGATTGTAGGGCTTTTCGGTTAGAGACAATGTTAACACAGCGAATAGATTAAATATTCCACACTAGCTAGTTGTAAACCCCAGCATAATAATTTGTCCCTAACTCGAGATATGGTTGAATGAATGTAACCTATTTTGACCAGCGGTACACTCTTATATACTCCAGGATATTGGATTAGCGTATTAGCTGTCCGTACAAGACATCATGCATAGTTGTTGTGCAAAAGAATTTCTATTATAATCTTCTAGTTGATTTATCCTTGAAATGTGATCCATCTGGAATGTTTGCTTATAACGCTCCAAAGTTCTCGGCGTTAAGAATTTGGTCAAAATACAACTTTTCTTGACTTTTTTTATTGTATTCTGTGGAAAAATGACTTCGATATCAAACAGAATCATTGTTTACTTTGTTTTAGCTCAATTCAATGATGAATTCAGTTTACTTAAATATGTATGTGACATGTATTCTTTAAAATTAAAATAAAGGACCCAACTTGCAAGAAAAATAGTCTAGTGATTTTGTTCAGCAATTTCAGCGATCATAATAACCTATAGTATCAATTTGTCTAGTTGACAGTTTGCCAGTACCCACGTTTGCGAGTTCCCGTTTCCTTCTGCACTTTGGATTGAGAATACTGCCATCAGTTAACGTCGCTATGTCTGTCGCTCGCAATATTTTTTTTTTTCGTAGTACGGCGAGGGGAAAGTCATGAATTATTCATACCTTTTAATAAAGAAGGTCATGAATAATTCATGACTTTCCCTACGTACTACGAATAAAAAAATTGCCTACCGCACTCCCAAGATATTTGAGATCCGATAATGTTTCTTGAAGAGTGTCAAGCACGATCTCTAAAAAAGCCTGCATCAGTTCAAAATAATGGGTTACCCTATCAAATACGAGTCCAATTTGTGACAGGTTTCGCAAGAAAGTATACTGCCATGGGTTTGGTTTCTCCGTCACGATGTGTACTTAAAGACTTCCTGTGTATTAATGTTACCTTTTATGAGAAAAATAAGGAGCAATGCAGTGCAAGGGTGTTTGAGCATATACAAGACTTCATTATAGATAGCCTAAGAAATCTTATAGAGTATCACATATCATTTCCAATGACAAATGTCAACCTAGTTTTTCTTAGGTCGCCAACAGTAGCAAACTTGGATTTATGATATACTGTCACATATATGTGAATACTATGATGTATAATTGGACAGTGTTGGGCAGGAAAGTATAAGAATATAGGGATAAACTGATCCTTACAAAATGATGATTCTCAGCGGACTTGAGGAAGAATATAATTCTGAGATCGAATACTGGATCGATTAAGGGTTTGCTTAAAGAGTT
>KN882426.1:171727-182020 GCA_000934455.1 Apostichopus parvimensis | reverse complement strand
GTTTATAGCTTTGCCGGTTTTCAAGGTATTCACCTTTAAACGTTGCTCAACTTCCTCTGGAATACTCCTTTAAGGTTAATATGATGGCGTTGTCGCTTTCTCAGTATATGCCTAAATGTTAATGCTGATCTATTGTTTTAAGAATTCTATTATCTCAATCAAGACATGTTGTTTTAACTTCATATGGATAACATTCAACACTATTGTTCTTTTTACAAATTTATAATGCAAAGTAAAAATGTCTTTTAAGTCCATACAACTCTTACGTTTTCCCACATTGAGTTTTGTGTTGAACTGAGGAACTGATTTAATGGTAAATGTACTAGACTTAGTAGTCCAGTCACTTTAATTGGTGAACCTCAATTGTTTAAATTCTTATTTCTCAAATATGTAAAATGGTAAAGAAATGCAAGTTGGACAGATACCGGTGTTTTCTGGGGGGGGGGGGTGGGAGGGAGGTTTGTAAAGGTCTATAAAATATTCAAATTAAATTTGTTCCTATAAGATCATCCTTTAAATATGTTGAGTTGTGATTGGAGTCGCTATAGCTTTCGTCAGAAAGATAAACCACACCGCGAAATTGAAACCACCCAGAAATTGTCAGGGACTTCCGCTAAACGTCACCGTTTTCTAGCCATATAAAAAAATCACTATTTCTTTCTCACCTGTAACCAATTCGGTTATCTTCTAGGAAGAGAAGCGGAAGAATTCAACGCAATTTATTCAATTTAAAGGCCTCTGAGTATGTTATGTCATGAATCATTAACGTCAGTTATTATGGTATCATGTCATCAACTGTCATTCCAAGGAACGTGAAACGGGTACCAATTTTCACCTTTTAAAAACATTTTCTTATAAAATAACGGAATCTTGAGACGAAACTGGTCACAGCATACACGACTTAAGTGGTGAAACTTGTTTATACCCTTTGACTGATTGAATAGCTCAAGTGAAATAACGATAGCTTAGCCAACGGGCCCCCCATGATTGTTGTTGAAGGGATAGTCCAATTAAAAAATGAACTTGATTATTGTAAAAGTCACAATACTCTTAGCGGATAACCCTGTGTGCTCTGTTCTCACACTGTTTACAGTACATAAATGTTTCGTTCACACTGTCTACAAAAGCCTTTTTAATTTTTCATAATTGGATATTTCGTTTTTTTCAGTAAAATTTGTTATTTGCTGAATCAAAATTCAGAATTTGGATAAAATTACAAAAATAAAAAATGCTATAGGGATGGGATTTTGACAATTGGGTTCAGTTTTTCGTTCTTTCAATTGTTTTGCCTCAAGTTCTCACTTTGGTCTGATTATTCTTTCAACAGTACCGTTTAAGCTATCCCATTGTCTATGATTTTACCATCATGAAGAACCGTATAACCATGCATTAACTATCGGATGCGTTCATATTTTTCATAAGCGTTCTACCACCTTAGATCTGACTTGGTAGAGTACCTTCGCCTAACACAAGTTCATTCTCAACTGAGTTCTTGTGTTTTTGTTTCTACAAAACTGTATGTCAATCGCCATTGTCCATCTGTATAGTCTGTGTAGTCGTCGGAAACAATATTTCGGTTAGCCCTATGCATACGACTGATCAGTCTGTATGAGTTCACATGTGCGATGTTGAAATTGCTGCAGCTTTCAAGTAACACTAGAACTACATTTGCCTGCAAATACGGAGTATTGTAGTGCGCGTGGAGTGCTTACAGTATTAGGAAGAACTTTTCGGTTGTTCATGGTGTTATTTTGGGGGCGGACAACACACCAGGGAGTATGTAGTCAGAGTGAGGGCGCTTGTGAGTGCCGTGAAAGGCGGAGAATACGTTGGCTACCCAGCGCGCCCCTGAAACTGCAAATGTAAAGAGACTATACGAAACTGTCCAGTTTCTGTCCCAAATGTCCAGACTATATGCAACTGTTCAACGTCCAGTCATGTAGGTATCGTTCACTTGCCCAACAATGCCAATATTGTAGCGCGCACGCGCACTACAATAATTTGCGGATTAACTTCGGACGGTCGATATAACGATGGTATAAATTTATAAACCATACACATGACAAGCATGGTAGCAGGTAACCGCGTCGGGTAGCGTGTGTGGCGAGGGAATGGGTGGGATGGGGGCTTGGGCTCACAGCGATGACATAAAGCAAAATACAGTAATATGACTTAACTTGAGATGCACTTGGCTGGTATTAATTTGAGAATTCCCGTTATTTACGGATTAACGTCAACGGCGAACTGGTTTAACTGAGCCTTTAAATGCATTTTGTAATTTTCGTCCAAAACTGTTATTGACCACCAATGTCATTGTGGGTGGGGGCGGGGGGTGGTAATCAGGGAAATACGCCACTGTTAATATGATACCACTAAGACGTGTAATGACTAACTGTAGCAACACCTCACAATTCCTTGATTGTACCAACAGTTTTGAAGCATAAATTATTGGTACCTTCGGAATAAAAACAATATGTAACACCCACAGGAGTAAAGTACACAACGCCGCACACACTATAGGCATACTGTATCGATGACATACACTGCATGATTAACACGGGCTTGTACTATAATACGACTGAAATTAAGTCGTTTTCTGTTTACCTGTCCAGCATGGCATATTAAAATATACAGCAACCAGTATGATTTACATTTATAATGTTGCGATGGAAAGTAAGAATTTGACAGTAACTTGCCATGGACAATACTTACAAGAAGTAGTGAATAATAAATAAGAGTAATATTGTATAATATTCAATAAAATATTCAGCTATATATGTAAATGAAAAATTGTTACAATATTCCAATTTAAATGTCGCTCTATGTGAGGTTGCCAGGTGTTATATAATTGACTTACCACATAGTATTTGTAAGTGTCTTTCTCCTGGGCGGGTTTTTCTGCTTCACTGTTTTTCTTTAAATCTGTTCTTGATTTAGCAATATTTCTTCGAGGATCTGCTCGCAGCTTTAGTCTTGGATTGGGATGTTTCGCTGTCCGCGGCCTCACTGCTCGTTGAACCTTAAAGAAAGTTAACATGAAAAATGTTACAATGGATCAAAATCATCATCATCATCATCATCATCATCATCATCATCATCATCATCATCATCATCATCATCATCATCATCATCATCATCATCATCATCATCGTGATTAGTGACTCATTGTACTCAATCTATTATTGCCAAAATCAGTACAATGTTACAGCCATCAGTTTTGTTAACTGTTCAGTATGAAGGTCATTTTGGTTCACCAGGGGTCAAATTGTGAAACTTTGTAAACACGATATCTCAATAAGGGGAGCTTGGGGCAATCTCATATTAGGTGTGTAGGAGTACCACATTGAGTAGAAAAAGCCTATAGATATTTTATAGAGGTCAAACGTCACTTTGGGTCACCAGGGTTAAATTGTGAAACTTTGTAAACACGATATCTCAATAAGGGGAGCTTGGGGCAATCTCATATTAGGTGTGTAGGAGTACCACATTGAGTAGAAAAAGCCTATAGATATTTTATAGAGGTCAAACGTCACTTTGGGTCACCAGGGTTAAATAGTGAAAGCCTTGTAAACACGATATCTCAAGAAGGGAATTTTGGACCAATATCATATTTAGTATGTAGTTGTAGTATGTAGTATGTGGTTGTGACATGTTTTACTTTGTTCAACACTTACTTTTTGTGGAAAAAAATTAAGTTTCATACTGCACAGAAACATAATTTTCCAATGTGCAATTACGTAGCAGCATGCATCTGCCCAGGTGCCTAACCTTTGTTCACAGAAAGTATATCGATGTTGTAGATCTGTACTATCGAGACTTGAACATTTATTGAACATTTATTGAACAATTTATTTATTCCAGTATAAAAATAAATTTATAAATAGGATAAGTCACGGTCACCAAATAGCGAGTACTTTTAAAAATATTTGTCGAGGCCTGAGAAGAAGCCTGCTGTCTGTGGTAGAGATCAATCTGTATGCTGAATACCAGTGTCCATCCCGGTTATCAGCTGCCAATGTGAATATTGTTAGTCATATCTCATTGCTTTTTACTGGACTTCTTTGAAGTATTGTTGTTCATCCTGCATGACTATACGCTACAGCCTAGTGTGTCACATTCATATAAGATTATCATCGATACCAAACTGCAATTTTGCTGTCTGGTTAGTTACTGTATAATAACTCAATATCGTTATAATTTATATCAGCTTACACTGTTCATCGTCTGTCACCTGCAATCATATTTCTTAACTTCACAAAACAAAATTTGCGTTAACGAAATAGTTAAGAAATATGTAACCCCCCCCCCCTCCCCGCTGAAATCCCAAATAACATCTTTTATATAACATAAATTTCTTGTAGTTTTATCTCAAGGAGGGAAGCTTGGACCATGCTCTTATTTGGTGTATAGGACTACCACATTGAATAGAAGAAGCCAATTGTTTTCTGAGACGTCAAAGGTTATTTGGGGTCACCAGGGGTCAAATTGTGAAACCTTGTAAATACGATATTTCAAGAAGGGAATCTTTCAAGTTTTCTCGATATAGGGATAATGAAGTCTAAGATGGAAATACAAATATTTGACACAATGCATGTAAAATTATTTTTTAAACGTCCATCTTGATGACGTGTTCCTTTACTGAGTCATTTTATATCTATAAGTGTTCATTGCGCAATAATTTGTGATTTCATACAAGGATGGATAAAACGTTAAACAGTATACCGTATACTTTTGACTCATCGATTTTCACCTGAGGTAATTACCACCCCTCTAGAAATTGATTATCACTGTTTAATTCTGATGGTATCTTACCAAGCTAAAAATGACATCCCGTCACACCGTTGAATTATTTTTCAAGATTGCTGAATTTCTGTCAATTTTAAGGATATGGCACTCACCAAAACAAAGTGTAAAAAAAACTGCAATATACTTTTCTCAATATCTAAACAAGCTACGAAAGCTTTAGACTAAGATCAATTTATTCCGCTTCCGAAGCTCTGTCTAAATATAATACCGGTAAACCTCTTATTGCATAATTCCTTTCAAATTTTAACCAAAACATAGCAACTTTGTCGATATTCCCCCCCTTGGCGTTCATATCTCACTTTTATGCAAATTTAGACCTTTTTCCGTAATAAAAGTAATGCCTACTACCAAGCCACGCATTTAATCCAGTTTAATATCGGTGCCAGGATGCATAAGATAATTCATACTAGTGTGAAAAACATCAGCTCTGTGGTTATTTATGCACCTTCATTTCCGTTCATATAAATAAGTTTGACAATGGATACAAAAGAGTTGATATCGATAAAAGTTTTATTGCTTAAACGTGACAGCGAAAAGGTCTAAAAACGTTTTACATTACATGCACAGATCATATTTCCACTAGTGTTATTTCTTTTCCATTTTTTGGACATTAGAGTTGGAATTGTCCTTTGAAACATCAGGCTAATCAATTAAAGCGGCTGGGCTATTTTGTCTAACTCACAGTCCATCATAATAGGTCATTGCCTCAGATGCAACACATACTCAATATAAGGAATTACTAAGATTTTTATCGTCTCAACATGTAAACAATTTATTTAAAAATAATCAAGGGGAAATCGTTTGAAAGGTCACCCATGCGAAGGTATCCCTGTTGTTCACATGAAGAAAAAACAAAACACGTTTGGATTGAGTTATTGGGATTTCTAAAGCAATGGATTTGGCATCGAGGCTTATCATCGTCGATTTACTGTAACATTAAAGAAACACTCAAGAGATTTAGTATATTTCTAAGCTGAATATCTTGTAAACTGGAATAGCTTTAGAAATATTTAGCACCCAAATTTTCAGTTTTTTCCGTTGTTCTGTTGTTGTATCATTCTAAAATTCTATCTTAATTTACTCCTCGGGTGGACATGAGATGCTGCATCATCGCGTTTACCCACTTTACGCACGGTTGTGAAACGTTTTAACAGTATGTTGGAAAACATATAATATCTGATAAACAAAAAAACATAAATGTTTTTAAATATGCGATTTTGGAGGAATACCATTATTAAATTATCTTATATTATATTTCGGAAATGATAGAAATGATCCGTTGGTAACGTAAATCGTGGTAATCTACATGTACTTGCATTTTGGGTTGTTATTTAGGACATTTTAGAATCTAATAAACCACAAATTTGATTTTCTATAATGCATGTAACCTTCACAATGACACTCTTAATCTTGCAGGTTTTCTTAACGAAAGTAACATTCCCATATACATGAAACACAATAGAGTAAAACATGACATATCTGATAATAATGTTATCAGCGCGGGTAAATGTAACGTGGGCGATGTTTTTCATCACATTCATACAAAAACGAATGAAAGATCTTTCCTTCTCAGCGTTTAGTCAAAGCTGATGAACAAAGCCTCGAAGAGTAAATTAAGACGTCTATATATGGCCTTAACTGAAACGTTTACAATGCATTTACAACTTAATCTATAGAGAAATGGTATTGAATGGCGTCCAAGCATGCTCTAGTTTAATTATTACAGAATTTATAAACCAAAGGATTTAACATTAATATTTGGATCTTGTTGACGTATGGACAGTGTTTTGAGTTACAAGTTGCTTCATTATTATGCGTGCACAACACTGAATAGATATATGTCAAATTATTTAACACATTTCCATATTCCTGTTTTTAATACATGTTTGAAAGTATTTTACGAAATGAAAACCTCATTTGATATCTCACATGTCGTGAAAAGTTTTGAGGTTCAGGATGTGGCCTAGAGCTAATCTAATTAATTGTATAACTAGAATGGATTTTCAAATATGAACGTGTATGCGTCTATATATAGTTATATAGGCCTCCAGCATAACTATATGGTCACGGTTCTACGATAAAAGACAATTTTTCGGTGTTTTCTACAAAGGAGTGCGTTTGCCTTACTTGCGTTTGTTTGACTAAACTGACATATAGTGAGGCCCCCCCCCCCTCCCGTTCCGCGCCACCCGAGTAGAGAGAGACGTGACCGAGCAAGCGTGGTAGCATAACATGTAAAAAACTGAAAATGTTTTGGAACCATTAGATTGGAGAAAACTATACCAGGTTAATGATATACCCGAAACATCAGGCAAACTTGCTCTCGATGTAAGCATCGGTGACGAATATTTTCGAGTTTCGAGTTGTCACCGACAAGGGTTAATTACGTGGAGACAGTTATACAAAGCAACTTTTGTTTCCTTTCAACCTTTTTGAAGAGTTTATCTTATACGGTATGTAACTTTATAAATAGAAGTTCTATAATTAGCAATCGAAATCTGATGAACTTTTATAGTTTTGCAAGATATGGATCAAGTTAACTCATGCAGAGAATCTTATGTATATGCTCCGAAGTTAGACTGGAACTTTAAAGAGGGCTAATCAGCTGACCTTCAAACTGGAGAAGTTAACACGCATGCGTATATGAATTATTCATATCAGAATCGCATATACAGGGCAAATCATATTATACAGGTGAGCTGAAGACGGCCACATTCAGTAAACTAACGTATGTGGGACTGGGGTCAAAAATGTTAATACGTTTGATAATATGTCGTATCCAATATTAAACATTTCGACTTTTTCAGACTTAGGGGAAAACCATTTCCAATTCTCTTGAACAAATTTATTCAAAATTCTGCATACTGTACCGGAGGCTAAAAAGAGGGGGAACGAAGATTCCAAACTTACTAATTATTACCATAACAGAGTGCACCCCTTTTAATAGGCAAACTATAAATAAGAAATATGTATGCGTCAAGAAGGGTGCCGGGAAGGGTTTACAATTTCGAAACATTATCTAAGCAAAGTTATACGTATATACAAATATTATTTATGTAGGTAAAATAGCCAAGAGGATGTCAGACAAAAGTAACAAGGAGTACCCTGCATGGGAGTGAGAACAACTTCATATCTTATGACGCATAATCAATTTCTATCTTTCTATTTGATTTTCACTCCATATGATCGCAGTCACCCGTCTTTATTAAATTTTTGTCCTTACTACTTCATGGTTTGTAAGAGAGTGGTCAAATATTTACTAGATAATAAAACAGCCACTATTATACAGTACCAATTTATCAATATTCATGTTACATCGGTATTGCTAGAAGGTCAGGTATAATGGATGTTCAAATTACTACAGCATGTCCATATTCAAAGTACCCTAATGAAAATGATTTATTCCAGGTGCGGATCCAGGGAGAACGGTACATCACCAACCTCCACCTCCCTCACCCATTTTAGAAGCCCGTACACCAAAATAAATAACATTGTTATTAGCACGAACTTGTGTGTAGACCTAATTATATATACCTAATTTATACCCTAAATTTGCCTCAGAATACACCATTTCACGCCTAAGATTTTTGTCAGGTGGAAAGACCCCCAGGGATCCCCACCCCTACCCGCATTGGAGTCTGCTTCAACGAGGTCATGTCCACAATCCACCACTCCTTTTTAAAATTCTGGATCAACCGCTGTAAATATGAACTAATAGTTACTTTACTCCAGATCTTCACATGGGAAGGACGGGGATGTTGAGGGATACACTATCCCATGAACTACGGGGTTATTTTATTATAGGCAGGGGGTAGGAGCCGGGTGGGGGGTTGGGGAACTGGGGGTACGTGCCCCCACTTTTTTGCAAAATGGCAAATGTGCCCTATTGGCAAATAAAATGTGCCCCTTTGATGAAGAACTGTCTTTTGGATATCTTAAGCCTTCGTTAATTTTAATATTTTATATTAATAAAAAATCAATGTTGCAGTGCACCATAATAGTATTGATAGCATACTAACACATACATAATTAAGTGATATGGCCGGTGTGTATCGGTTTATAGCATAACGTTTGTGGTGGTTGTGGAATGAGAAAATGCCCTCTGATGTTGTGCCCCCCTCTTTTTGGAAGCACCCTACCCCCCTGATCATAGGACACTCGCGGAAATCTGGGATAATGAATATAATGTATATCTCATCATTTAAAATATATTTTATGACTAATGAATGAAGACTTCCAAGGCCTGGTGACAGAATTGTCCCCACTTAAAAGGGTTCATTGTATACAATGTCTACAAATGTAATGAAGAGTCAAATTTGCATATATAATGTCAGTCATCTTCAAGATTTGAATGTGTTTTTACTGCCCACAGCATGACTAGTTTCTCTCTCTACACATCTCTAGATTCCCCTCTCTCTCTTTCTCTCGCTTGGAGACAGATTGTCTCTTAATTCAGCTCTCAGTAAATGTCTGAGAATAATTTTGAATGATAAGATCCGGGACAGCACTTTTGAAAAAAAAAAACTCAAAAAACATTTTACATTGTTAGTAGCGTAAATTTTGGAGGCACTGAGTTCTGATGACCTTTTCATATTGGAAAATGTTGCATAATTTGTGGTCAATTTTGCATAAAATGTAAACAAAATAAAAAACTTGAATATTTAAGTCACGTATACAATCTTTTTAAAGACAGTTGTCTGCAAACATGCATGGTTAGCTTCCTGCGTAAGGTAACAACAGATACGGTATTAAATCCTTCAGAGAGTTCTGCATGTTTCAACTCCTTGCATGTTGTTGCGAGAGAGCCGGTATACATTGTTAAAAGCATATCAACACTTATATAGTCATATAGTGATACCTTAATCGGCCAAGGGCTATAGGCTAATTTGGATTTAAGTTTTAAGTGGGTTGTGGTATACTTCTCAGTAAGAATGCGACACAGAAAGCCTTACATGCACCAAACGCACACCATCTTTCAAAAAGTTGTCGTTGCTCTACTGTTTCCTACCATGAAAAACGAAAAAAAAGGCAAATGTTTTCTGTCATTTTTTCAAACGATAGGCTAGTCGATGATTTTTCTCTCTCGAAATAACTTCCTTTTGGGGATGGGCAGTTTAACGTCATAGAGCAGATTACTGTCACGTGGTTGCAAATTTACATATACAGTACAAACCCACACCGAACGACAAAACACGCACTTGTATGCACTTGGGGGGGGGGTAGGGGGTTATAAATGGTTACCACACCACTCTAGACAAGGCAGAGGAGGAGTCCCTATAGAGGTTGAGCGAAGAACCTGAGTAAATGTTATTTCTACAACTGATGTTGTCACAATCGGAATTATAATATAATGTTGAAGCGTTTGGAATACCAATACTCCGAGGTATAACTATAGGAACCATTTATTACGTACGTGAATCCCCCCCCCCCCCCCCCCCCCCCCCCCCTTTCTGAGATTACCTACGGTCTCTATCATTATTTTCAATT
>KN882426.1:66717-84530 GCA_000934455.1 Apostichopus parvimensis | reverse complement strand
CTATACGTGTATAATGTTGACTAACATATAGTAAGTTAACCTACAGCATTGAAAACACTAATAGTAAACAATGTATATAAAAGTACTAGGTATCTTTTTAACAAGTGAAATTTCTATAAACATCTGGTTTATCGAACCATATCATATTATATTCCAAGTGTGCATTGACTCACGATTAAAGTCTCTCGACGTAGTAAGGGGGATCAGGGTTGAGACTGAATCACGATGTTTGGAGGTTTCCGTTCTCAGGCACTATCTTATAGGTGGCTTTCCTTACTGACAAACAAAACAGCACTCACTGACCGGCATATCGTTCTCCCTTCTAACTATCAAGTTGCTGTACACACGCTTTTACTTTCCGATTATATGCTTAGGTAACGATTTTTTTTTTACAATAATAACGTTAAACAGCTCACATCTCAATTAGCATGGCTCGATCACATAAAATTCTAGGCTTAACTATATTCTCTTCTATTCCTCATTACAAATACCTTTAACTGGTTTCCCTCGAAGGTTCAAGAAAAGAATACACTGGACCACCGTTGGAGACCGCATACGGACACCCCCTTTCAATTTGGAAAACCATTTGTCAGACCTTTTTTAACCTATAACTATCGACTGAAATAACTTCTCGGAGACAATAGGATTCAGAAGAGGTTCTCTTTCATGCAACCTCTCCTCGCAGACACCTGGGAAAGATCAACCCTTTGTCAAGGAATGATTGAAACGAAAAGACCCTTTGATATTTGCCGCTTCAGTCCTTCTTGAAGTCTATTTAAGAATGTAAATCTACTAGAGGTAAGCTTACAGTTTTGCTCGTACTGAATGTTAAAAAAGGTAAGTCAAACGATACAGGATAATCCCCCCTCTCTTGCTCTGTGGTTAGTTAAAGAATGATAAAGCTTGAGACTGGTTGTAAAGAAGATAAGATGATAATCAAATTCGGAAGTAACATATAGGTAGACTTCTCAAAAATGCAGTTTGCTTACACTTTCTTTCTGTGGCGTTAAGAGTACATGTGGTGCAAATAATGTTGACGTTTTGAAGTCCAAAGTTAGGAATGTTCTGGCAACCTGTTTTCGTGTTTGGACACTTCATCTCAAACGAGCAACTACCCCCCCCCCCCTAGTGTTGATGTTATAGCCGGTTATGGTTATCAAACCGCTGCTTGATATTTCGAAGTCTGTAAAACATACAATATCGGTCTTTCGAATAAGACCATGTCTAAACACAGTGCACAGGGTGGCATACCCCTATTAGAGTCTATATCAATCCGCCCGAATGTTCAGGGAAAGTCCCAAAATGCAGTAGGAGAACATCTTTTCTGATATTTCATCAATCAGGATCTGGTTTATTTTTTGTGGCTTGCATGTTGAAGAGCATGAACGGAAGTACAAATTACCAAACGAAGTACAAAAAATACACGAAATAAACGAAACATGTGGTGCAAAAATTTGGTCAATTGAGGCAATTTTAGACCCCTTTAGGCCTCACAGGAGCAGCTTACGAAAATTGTTTGCTACTGAGTGAAGAGGTTTGTTTACAAGTGACGAAAATTCAAGCTCTCATAGCAAAAAATCTTGACGGTCATAATACGGAAAATTGAAAGTGCCATGAAAAGCCAACTTATCAGCTATCCAGTGATGGATATAGCGTTTAGCTAGTGAGAACTTCTATCTAGACTTATATTAGAGACCACATTACTTTGATGATTTAGTGTGTAAGTCAATGGGGCTTATATTAGGCGTATGCTACCACATTTGATCGCTCAATATGAAACCTTTAACCCGATCATGTGTAGAGTATATTCCTTCACCAAGGGACTCGTGATAATTGTAACATCGTCATGATCATTTGGGTCAAGTCTCGAAGGCACTGCGGAGGGGGGGGGGGCTGTTTAAGTCTTGATGTTAGGGGACTGGGGAGTTACAGTCTCGATGTAAGGGAAATGGGTAAGGGGGTTTAAGTCTCGATGTTAGGGGACTGGGGTGGGTTACAGTCTCGATGTAAGGGGACTGGGGAGGGGTTAAAGTCTCGATGTAAGGGGACTGGGGGGGGGGTTAAAGTCTCGATGTAATAGGACTGGGGTTCTTGGATCAAGTTGGTTGGTTCTGGGTGGCTTGTCTTAAGACGTACCATCAATATGACTATTAACAACGTCGTATGTTTAGAACTTATTTCTTGGCCTTGTCTAGTGTCGGTAATTCTTAAATTATGTAGTTCTCAAAATAATGTCAGTTGATTGAACTTTCGTTGATCATGGTGACTGAAACATTACGCGCCCCTTTAGCTTCAAACTAGAGCACATTCCTCTAAAAATTCTTAAAGTTCATTCATATTATTAAATTAAACAAATGATGCCGTTCAAATAACAATTGCTTCCGTCATTATTGTCTGCGAATCAATGAGGTTTAATATAAATTTGGACTGTGGTCACATTAAACGATGCCGATGGGACACTATGGAAACTAGGGCGGACAGCTCTGTATGACCCTTTCAGCAGCTATAGTGTTCCGATGTAAGATATAGTCCAAATATCTATAGTATGAAAAGTTACAGCTGTTCAGTGGCGGATCCATGATTTATTAAATGAAAGACTGTGACCCAGGGATCGTTGAAGTCGATACCCTGCCCCCCCCCCCCATTTTGTTAGTGCACTTGTGGGACATATTGAAACATGTAAATTAGAGCGATATGATTTTGTACAATTTCGATACAAGGTTGTGCCAAGGACTATTTTTGTGGAGGGGGGGGGGGAGAAGGGTCGAAGGAGGGGTGCACACCATTTCTTGAATCCGCGGCTGTTACACGTTTGGGGAGGGTGGTGATCATGAGTGTGCCAACTTAACACGAAAAGCTTTAAAACTTTTCATAATGATATCATTTTCATTATGTTTTGGTTCACCGAATATGACATGCATGGAATAATGCGATACCGCAACCCTCATATACACGTTTACATTATTTTGTCGATCATTAATTATGATTCATTAATTTTTTTTAGTGTGTTTCATTGCCGTATTAACTGTTGTAATCTTTGTTTTCATAGCTATAAGGAGTGACTGAATTCATAAGTATATACCCGATCATTGCATTGTTTTCAAGTGACTGTTTGACCGCTACTATGTTGTGGTTCGTGCATCGACGAATTGAAATCTGCAATCTATATCTTCGTAAACTCTTGCCAAGCACGTTTCTAATGACTTCCTGTGCGCTATATTATCAACCTTTAGTAATAATCTGTTTGTATAGTGCTCTTCCCTAATCACATGTCCTTTAAAGAAATACACTGAGATCAAAACGGTTACTTGCTGTTATATTATACATCCAAAATCTGCTCTGTTTATTGCTATTTTTTGATAATTAACACAAAAAGTATATATTAAAGTATATATTAACGAAAAAGACTACTTAGTTACTAGTTAAAAGAAAAAAAATTCACACGATACCATTAATCAACTATTCTCTTGCAGGTCTATTTGGGAGAGGTTAACCGTTAACTGACACACTGTATAGCTGTAATTGTTGTAGTAGGAAGAAGTTCAATGTCGTCGGTATTGATCAAAATATGCTAGATAGTCAATATATGGTCACTAATGTTCCAACTTCAACAAGCCTTTACAACCACTCTCAAAGTAGTTTTGTCCTCATTTGGACATTTTAATTTGCCTAATTTAACACTCCTCAATGTCTGGAAGTAAATTAAAGATTTAAACTTACCATCTGGAAATTACTTTTGAAACGTCTAGCAATTGTATCATGCTAGAATTTGAGGTGAATGCTGATGATATCTAAGTCACAACCAGATATGCCGAAGTCGTTGTAAGGTATTAATTCGATGATGACGGTGTCCTTATTAACGTTAACTATTTTGTTTTTATTATGTAAATATAAAATTGCTATAATGATAACGTGTCCGTTATCTCTTTAACCATGGTAGCGTGTTGTCTTCAACAAGTATTTATTGTTTGACAAGCCAACAATGATACAGGTATTGTACACGAACTTCTGCATAGAATAGCTATCAATGGCTATACCTGCATTCTATAGTGACATTGCGTGTGTATAATACGTTGTTACGAAGTACAATGAGAACACTTTTATGTTGGTTTCAGAAAAGAAAAAAAGAAAAACAAATGATGGTTCTTCTTCTGTACCCCTTCCCAAGAAATGAATAAAAAGAACCGATTGGCAGGTTTCTGTATATGTTTTGTAACAATATTTCCCCCCGCAAGGCAATGATTTGTTGCAAGGATAAGGCAACACCAACAAGCATCCAATGCGCGTGCTTGTGGATTCTTAGTGGTTGGCAGGATGAGCGTTCGAGGGCCCACCAAGATAAGAGCACTTCACTACAAGTGCTACTTGATGAAGTATAGACAAGACTTAACACACTGGTAACATGCAACGAAATAACAACTCAAGAGGTGTAAATGGCTTTATTTGTGTACAAATCGTTGGCCTGCTTAAGAGTAGATAGTAAACTTTGTAATTAAGCAACCGTTACGTATTACAGTGTAGATTATAGGAAGTATACACGAGACAGTTGGGTTACATGTCGAATATAGACTGCAGATATGTTACATACATACTTACGTACATTTATAACAAGTGACAAGGTTCTATAAACATACCAGCAACCAAACTGTGTGACTGTAACAACGATCTGCATAGCATATGTCACTCTTTTACTAGTGGTGTAGGTGAGGGATGATCTATCTATCTATCTATCTATCTATCTATCTATCTATCTATCTATCTATCTATCTATCTATCTATCTATCTATCTATCTATCTATCTATCTATCATACTGCGGGTGACATTTCTAACGTGCAGATTTTTTTTTCTCGAAACCACCTTCAAACCACCTCCCTACTTTCAATGGGGTTGGTTTGCGGCTTTTAGACCATCGTGTGCTTTCTGTGGGATTTTCACATGAAACGTTAATATTTACATAGATAGGTTATGTAGACACAACCTTCGCTTTGCTATAATCCTATCGAACACCAAAAAAGTCAATATTTTATCGTCAAATCTTAGGTTGGAAGGAATGGGTTATCGATCAAGAGAACAATAGTCCCAAATCTGAGACTTGTTTACCCTTGAAAAGGATTCTCTTTGCAAGTTTTGTTTTCGCTTTTCATTTAATCCCAAAGTCGCCTCTAAATATACACAGGTTGTAAAAAGTCAAGCTATTGGGACAACTCAAGGGGTGAGAGTACACAATGGTAACGTTTACAATAGATTAAACAACAATGCCCCATTTAGTTAGAACAGCGAGAAGCAGTGAAACGTGGTCCAGCAGATTCATAGAACTATAGCAAATATGACGGTGAAAGGTAAAGAGATTAGATCATGGTTAGGTCACATGACCGAACCAAACACGTCATTTAATGCGTACAATGCCAATAATTAGTTTGGTCAACATTTCACTGAACCTACACTCAGTTTTATTCTTTATCACCACTCTCTAGTGTAAGCATGTCAAAATAATACTCATTTCGACATGTGTTCCTTTCGACTTGGATTTAATTCGACATTTTATATTAATCATTCGACATGTCGAATAATATTCATTTCGACATGTATTTATTTCGACATGTATATTCATTGCGACATGTCCCATAGTACTCATTTCGACATACATTCAATTTGACATCTATTCCTTTCGAGATGCAGTCATTTCGACATGTCAAATAGTATTAATTTCGACATGTGTTCATTTCGACACGTCTATTCGTTACGACATGTCGAATAGTATTCATTTCGACATGTACTCATGTCGAGATGCATATATATTTCGACATGCCAAATAGTATTCATTTCGACATGTAGTTATTTCGACACGTCTATTCGTTACCACATGTCAAATAGTACTCATTTCGACATGTACTCATGTCGAGATGCATACATTTCGACATGTCAAACAGTACTCATTTCGACATGTGTTCATTTCGACACGTACATTCGTTACGACGTATCAAATAGTATACTCATTTCGACATGTACACATGTCGAGATGCATACATTTCGACATGTCAAATAGTACTAATTTCGACATGTGTTTATTTCGACATGTATATTAATTTCGACATGTCAAAGAATGTTATGTCGATTGGTCAATCCGAAGAATAAAATGAATTCTGAACGTTGCACCTGACCGGAACACTAACCCAGTACACCCTCTCGTTGGTAAAGGTCTGTGAAACTGAGTATTCTCTGCGTCAAATTCATTCGTTGCTATTCCCCTTTGTAATTTATCATATACAGGTCGAGATATATGGTATTCCATTCACATCTTATAAAACGAATTATTGAGAATCGAGGAAGACTCATTTGAAGGGAGAAAATTAAAGTGAGAACTAAACTTTGGAAGATATGACAGAAAGTTATGCAATCATAAAACAATTTTTATTAAGCATTTCATTATTATTATTTTTTTTTGACAACCTTTGTTTCCAAAATTGGTAATGGTGCAAACGGAAGGAGCTAGGCACTCTTCACCACTGATCTGTACACTAACAGTTAGTGTTAGTGTACAGATCAGTGCTCTTCACTGACTTTTGGCATCCCGTCATGCTTTGTTTTGATTTTGTCTGACGTCATATCCCCTTTTAACGGTGGTTTCGTCCTGTTTGTCTAGGACAATCACAGTATAATTCTCTTTAGATAAAATACTCTGTTTCTCAGAAATGAATGTATGAGTAGTAGACTTTGAAACATGTTATGACCTTTGGAGGGATACGTTTCCTAAAGATATTGTCTTGGATATTCAATATTACGGATAAACCGAAAATAAATATATTAATCTTTTATGGCTATCAGATTATATGACATATACCGTAAATTATAATTTATAATATTAAATCTAGATTTATAGACTAGTGAAAATTTTCGATCCAAAGAGAAAAAGAAAAAAAAGAGAGAATTTTAACGACAGATGTCATTTGAAGTGAATGTTATTCTGTCATGCATCTGTAGACTTTATACCATGTCATTATCGACTGATCGACATTTTCCCTCATAAATAATGGAATAACCCAAAGCAAAGTTGTCGTGTGATACAGGGGCTTTCTGAGAGGTGTTGCGATATCGTACTGGTTGATGTAGTTCCGCATAAAATGAAATCAAACCATATATTCATTTTTTTTAGAAATTATATTTTTAATGACGAAAATTAATCTGAAGTCCAGGGCAGAGACTTTGGGTCAATCTGTTCTACTTCCATGTCTTATTGTTGCCAACGGAATTCTTGAATTTTTTTTTTTTAACAGGAGGTGGGTGGGGTTAAACAAAAATGTGACTTTGTCCATAATTGTCGAGGTTGTTATATACAAGAATATAGGCCATGTCATATTAACAAAACGAAAACAAAGGAGTATCTTTTATGAGACCTAACCCACCAGCAAAAAAAAAAATGATAATAAAAGTTGACATTTGCCCTCGTTTTTTTTGTTGTTGCTGCGCTATATAATGAAAGTTCCGGAGAAAAGTACACTGCCGTGTTTTTATTTGATTTATAAAAAGATCAGTTTTCCTTCGAATATTAACAAATGATATCATGTTAATCATCATCTCGCATTAAAAGGAAGTGATTAAAAGATACATTTATCGTTCCCAATGGTTGGAGAGTCATGAGGCCATGGGTATACACCATCATTATAGTACATGTTTTTATACTGTTAATGTGCGGACTCGTACGAGGATGGGAGGAATCCGGCGTCATAATCGCGAGACAATGACGTCATCATAAATAAACAAAAATGTCGTCAGCCCACGTTAGCCTGCCGATTCTATGTTTGACTTTTCATGTTAATACTTATCATTAGTACAACATACTATAGCAGTACGGTAAACCTTGGACTAAAGCATGATGTTACCAATTTGACTCACCATCGGTTGATTATTTCTAGAAAATTAATTATAAAGGATGATCATTAATCGAATCCTGCTGTCAATTTTCTTTATCTTTTTTCTTTTTTTTTTTTTTTTCATGATCACGTTGCTAGCAAATGCAACCGTTCTGTCACTAGATTTAAGCTAATGTTTACTTCGTATGTGTTTTTTTCTTTCTCGCTAGGAAGACTTTGGTTTTGATTCTGCTAACAGTATTACATATCACGTCTAGCTTATATAGCTATATATACCAGATAGACGTGTACTTTATGTCTTGATGTGTGTCTTTATGTCTTTATGTAAGGAGTGTCAGCTCAGTGGTTAATGCCGGTGACTTTCAATCATAAGGTCCCGAGTTCGAGTAACTCCAAGATTAATGTATGTCGTCCAGTTACAGAGTTGTTGACAATTGACAATTCATAATCATGGACGTTAAATATGAATGTAAGAGACTGACTGCGGCTTTGATGATGGCTTCTTTGCGAGTTCCTGTTTGCAGGAGGATCTAAAATACATACATACATGTGGGAAAAAATAATCGTAAAGACCATCTTTTATTTGCATTCAAATTTTAACATCTTATATACATTGCTCGAGCTGTCTGCAGGTACTGCTATACCTATACAGCTCTATAGCTCTAGTAAATTCACAGTTATTCTTATATAAAGAGGAAATTAAAAATGGAAGAAAAATATGAGGCAAATCTGCAGCATAAACTGATGTATAGATTACAATGTCATCTGTATCTCAAATATATTCTGTAAGTATTTTTTATAGCTCTGACACTTCTAATTGTTTCTATTTGTGGAGATAATTTAATTGGTTAATGAGAAATATCTGCATCTACTTTGCATATGGATCGTTTGTTTTGCTAGTTTAAATCGCTCAACGTTTCTACCAAGTACCAGGACTCTATAATTCTATATGCTCTATTTAGCTCTATGTTATTTACCCCGTAACTTCAGCATTCAGGTATTCCCTATATAGAGGTAATAGAAAGGTGTAAGAAAATATGGGGGGGGGGGGTCGAGAGGGGGAGGGAAGTATGCATAAATTGCTATAGAGTTGAAGGTATAGGTGATTAAGCTTATTGGAATTCATCTTTCAAATGATGGTTTTCTGATGCAAACAGGTTGGACATGACCTCTGCCATATACAACGGTAGGAACACCAGTTATAATTGACTACCGTAAGGTGGCGCAAAATATGTTATATTATATATAAGCATATAACTGTGTATACTGCGTAACGGTAACTATACACAAACCCGACAACAGAAGTCAGTATCATATACATATGGTATACAGATTGTAAAATATTAGACGGGCTTATCAGTTTTTCTGAAATTAGTCTCTGTTTAGTTCAAACTATTAAATTGTCTGAATTACTTGGTAAACGTCATAAAATTGTGGGTTGAACTTCTAATGAGTCCAACGAGAGCTATGATCTAGCTTTGCAAGTACCAGAAGGGATAGTTTACACAAGGCATAGAAATAGGTTCAAGGGTGAGCAGAATCTCGTCTCTAGTAGACTACCTATATTATCACAGAGGTTGATTGCTTTATAAAGTCATTATGGAAAGATTGTCAAGTCGTAAAAATACTATAGACCTATATCATAAAACTGAGATGCGGTAAATATCACGTTAACTATCTGAGATCAAAAAAGATGACTATAAATAACTTGAAATCCTTTTGACCCAATGATCTTACAAGTAAACAAGCACTCAGAATTAAAAACAAGTATATAGGCGAAGCTATTCAATACAGAGAGAGAGAGAGAGAAAGAAAAAGTGAAGAAACTGCTTATTGAAATTAATAATTGTAATAAAACTTAGCATACCGGTTTGTCAGTACACGTACAGTGGCGATGATCTAGGATTTCTCGAAAGGGGTTGAATGAGTGGTGCGGGGTAGGTGGTGTAGGGGGGGGGGGTTGGGAGGAATCGGTCGATACTACCGAGTACTACGGAAATATAGCCGTGCGTAAGAAACATCAGTGAAAGACAGGAAATAAACGCGCGCGAAATGCGTGCTACATATTTTCACTGAGTGTACCTTGCTATATTCACAATAATGTTTTTAGATAATATTTAGTGCAAATGAATGAACGAACGAACGAACGAATGAATGAATAAATTAATTAATTAATAAACAGTGAGCGGAATAAGGTACATGGGCCGCCCTCTGGATCCGCCACTGTACCTGATGCTCTATTATTTTACATGCAAAACCAAAACCTAAAGACCACCTTAAACCCTAAATAAATAAATAATTAATATACCAGTGCATATCTCTTAGTTATCTAGAGAGATACATATTCAAATATATGTCAATATATAACATGGCTTTGATCAAAATAATAACAACGTACGTTTTTATAACAAACCAACAAAAAAATGAACTTTTATGAGTTTTTCATGTGAGTAAGTTTAAGAAAAAGTTAAATGGTTTCACAAAAGATTGAAAAGAATAGAAAGTTGTTTGGTACCTCGATTTTAAACTTATTGGCTTAAAAGCCTACATTTTTATATGACTTTTCCAACGATACCACGTTTCACATACAATATATTTGTCTGACAGATAACGATACTTGTTCCTTTCCCACTTACTCACCATCCTGCCTGCCTTTTGTTTTTACTATTGATATACTACTTCGAAATAGAGGGCGTTATGCATGAAAGAGTTAATCACGCTATTGCACAATGTTTCAGCATGATATCCGGAAACGCATTTTGCATTCGGTATTGAGGCATAAAGCATGGACAATAATAGCTTACTTCCCCCTAATGTTTTCATTAGAAAGTCTAACTATAGCGACAACTTTATCGCCTTCTTAATTGAGAATGCATTGTTTCAACATTGATTATTAACAAAGGGAAATAATAGTAGAGCAAACATGAATAAGATTATTTACAACTCCATAACAAAAGAAAGTTATTTTTCTGGACGCTGCACTTCAAAAACTTTCGTTCGAGGTTTTATTTTACTTATAACCTTTTTTATATTTTACAGTTAATAAATAATTTAAGGTCAATTTTCTTTTCGATTGTCGGGGGGTCTATTTAACACTTCAAATGATATAATAGATTTAAACTGAGGTGTTGAAGGGTTAAACTTTAACCTACAAACCAAAGGGTAAAACATATTATATGCCAGCGTTCAGACAAGCGGCGACTGAAAAGAAAAGATATTATATTGGGGTCTATACACATTGCTAAAGTCATTCTTGATAAAACGGTGGAGTTGATTATACGGTTTTCCATTTCCTCCCCTGAAAGTTGCGGTTCGGTAACGTTAATGTAAATAGCTTACTCCCAAGAAAACAAAACTAAAAATGAATAAATCTAAGTAAAATGAACCTTCGCTTTCGTAAAATAAAAATAAAGAATTATTCTAAGAGAAATGTTACAAATTGATCACGTTGTATCGTGTCATAAATTTAAATATATTCTTTTACAACTTTCTTTTTCTTCTTAAGACCGAGAAATATTGGTTTGTCACAAACTGAACGTTGCATTTTATACAATAATTCATTCGTTGCGAAACAAAAGTCACAAAGTAAGAAGATACTGAAGAACATACAAACAAGAACGATATACGTGTAAAAGAAAAAGAAAAAGAAGGAAAAAAAAATCCCACCTCTGACGAAGGACGTAAGTCTATGGGAAAGATATATGCCCATAGGGTAAACCACTTAAAAATGCACCATGCCCATAATCTACCGACTTAAAATTATTCTAAATTGAGAAAATTTGTCTTTACAACCATCATTTTCTCATATGCACCGTCACATATTGAAGATGTGTTTGAATAACTACAAGAGGCTGGTAATTATGCGATCGAGTGTTGCTTGCAAAATACTATAAACTTCGACCTCATCCTCTGGGCCTCGTTTTATTTTTTGTTAAACAAAAACATTTGATCATCATATGTGGGTATTTCGTAGAAGACTCTTCCACAGACACAAAAAAAGAAAGAATTAGGACGGACAAACTGAAAGGCACAAAGAGGCAAAAGGGAGGCATTTTTATTCATCTTGGATTAAGCATTTTGTTTAAAAATGTTTAGAAAATGTCAAAATATTTCATCTTTATGTATGAACAGATATCTGTTTACCAATTAAGAATTTTATGTTATCTGCTGCCTTGGGGCTCAACAGTTGTATAGTTTATTCTGATACTATTTAAATAGGATGTAAAATATATTACTTAATAGCTAATATTTTTTTCTTTATCTTCAAGGAAATGCGAATTATCAAGTCAATAGAAAAAAATTCCAGTAAATAAAGCATCAAAACCGTATACTTTATTTTGTTAATATTTTTACATAATACTAAAAAAAGAAGTTATTCTAGCTTTTATTGTAAAGTAAACTATTTTCTTGATTAGTTTCATATGTTAGACCTGTATAGTAAAAAAAAAATTGGTATGTTAACTTTCAGAAAGCAAACAAACACATTACTTATAATATTCCTTCTCGGCTACTTCTGTATTCATCACGGCAAATATATAGGTCGGTAACTGTTGCACGTGTGTTTTGGGTAACGTGACCCTCTCTTAGAAATGAACGTTTCGCTTTCTTAATAATCATTGTATTGTATTGTGTACTTTATTCAAAAGACACCTGATTTAACATTCCAGAAAAGAAAGAAAACAAAACAAAAACAAAAACAAAAAACAAAACAAAACAAAAAACATGGAACCTTTAAAGGAGCGTTGGTTTAGAATTCCTATAACTTACCATGTATCAAAATGCGAAATGGGATAGTTTTGTATAGTGTTTGGATTAACGATAGTGAGTTATAATTTCGCGGATGTTTTCATGTTACAATCTGGTGAAACGGTTACCAAACTCAACCATTAAAATATGACTTTAGATATTGTTTTAGTCTTGATTTGTTGTAGCTCAGGAAAAGAAATCAAATCTATAATGTTTTTATTAGTTATTCCGGTTTTTAAGATATCCAGCTTTGCTTATTCTCTGAATTGCTCCTTCAAGGCTTAATTCAGTTCAGGCCTACAATGTAAATGTAAAATCTATTGTTTTTTTAAACCAATTTTAGTAACTAACCAAATTATATTCTATTAACATTATATGAACAAAAGAGCCTCCTTGCAAGCGTTTCATTGAACAGTATTTGTTCTTGTAAATTGCGTTCAAAAACATGTTATTTGAGTCCATAAACAGAGAAAGTATCACGTTTTCTGATTGACTGTTGTTTAAAGCATCTAAGGAAGTGACATATACCATTTCACTGTTAAACTTAGTACGGTAGGCTAGCCGCCCTAACTTGTCTCAGCCTCGGACGTTTAAAATGGTCATTCCTCCAAAATTTAAAGTAGAACAAAAATAAAGCAGTGCTTTTTTTTAAACCTCTACACAAGGTAATCAAAATTTGATTTGGGGCTTAAAGTAATATAAATCCTCTTCAACATAATGTGCTACTTAATTCCATGCACCGATAATAATAGGAATGATGAAACTTGACATAAATCTAAGAAATAAAATCACGAATAAAGAAATAAAACACTACATTATATTCTTGATCCCTGACTCAAAATAGTACTCTATATTGCACTCAAACGGTAACCAATCTCTAATATGCAGCAGCGGTATTGTTGTAGCAACATAGATCTCTTAGGGGTAAATTAACAGGGGTGGATCCGGGATTTTTAAAAGGAGGAGGTGGCCCTAGAGGGTTCTGTGGGACCTCTCGCAGAAAACATCAACATTTTAGACGAGAAATGCTGCATTATGAGGCATATTTAGACTTAATTATGTTTTTAATTAGATATGTATACAAGGTTGTGCTACTAACTAATTTTACTTTTTGTTATGAAGTTGAAATAGGGTGGGGTGGGGTGGGGGATACATCTCACAGCACCTTCATACGCGCCTGATTGAAGAGTTAATATTATATGAGTTGTTGCAGAGTGTTGCTTAGTTGACTGTCTAATTCAAACTGCAGCTTTCAAAGCAAACTGTTTCAGTTTTGACCCCAATACTTTTTTAAATCTTTAAAGAAAGTTGCCGAATGTTACTCAAAAAACCCATTTATTCACATTTACGACTAAAGCCAAATCGGAAACATCCAAATTTTCGGCTTGTTGAATTCTTTGCAATATTATCCTCAAAATCGACTAGACAGTTGCTGCGGTAAATCCGCAACTACACACTACTAACAAGACCATGTCAAACATCACCTCAATTATGCAAGTGTGAACGCACAGAAGACAACCTCTGACTGAATGAGGCACACTCACTGAATCTGCAAATACCATTCTATACATTACAGACATGGTCTGTTTAAGTACAAATAGAAGCAGTCAAAACAGAAGCCACGCAACAGAGCATGTAATAATAACTGGAAATAGAACCCCATATAAAGGATTTGTTTCTAGCTAAGGCGAGATGTGTTTCCTGCAAATGTGTATTTATTATTCTATTGAACGCCATCCTATGGGAGAGGGAACTAAATTTCTTTTTGTGTATCAACAGTTAGGAGTGAACCTACTATATTTATTTCCTTTTCACAATGTCTACTCTATCGCAAGAAAATTAAGCCTATACCCCCATGACATTGAAATGTGCGCTTGCTTCCTTGTAGAAATATTTTATGTTATATGTTAATTATTATGTTAAACTATTATACTTCATTTTAATTTCGTATAACAAAACCTCATGCTTTTTATTTTCCAACCAAGTAAAATTTTAACTATTGGTTGAAAGGTTCAACAACCTGACGCATTGATCATGTTTGAATTCTTGTGACGTAATTTTCATGCAAGCCTTGGACAAAAAAAAATCGGTTCTGCATTTCACTTAGACCACTGATAATATTATATATTAAAATATGATATAAAAGAAAACAAGCAATTAAAGAAAAAGCTATATAATGCAGGAAAGGGTGCTGACGTCATCGATAAATATGCTTTCATAGGTGCATACTAACTCTTACATGAATCACTCGATTGTAAGAACATGAATGTGCTATTGTGACTTTAACATAATAGTCTCAGTTAAATGTAACTCTTATCTTGAATATTATCGTTAAAGTCGCTCAACAAACAAATAGCAAGCTAGTAGAATCTGGATAGTACCAACTGGCCTAAAATGGGCACTCTATAATATATATGTAAATATAAATTTATAGATAAAATTTCGACTGATTTGATGAACAAAGGTTATTTTTTTACTGGCGCCATATTCTTCATGAAAGTAAATTCATGCCATTTCAGATTTTTGGAAAGTGATATCTTATGGAATAGACGTAAAAAGATTTAAAAAAATTACTAGTTTTATTGATATTTCGTAAGATTCACAATTCATGAACGTATAACGTATCATTTAATAGACTATAGTTCACACGGTATACTGCATACTTATTTCTAATCTTACATGTAAACGTACATGTAAATGGATTGTGGCCCATCGTATAATTATGACAACATTAAAGTTAGTGCAGTATATACACGTTGAATGATTCAGTCAAAATATTAGAAAAAACGTCAACAATTTTTGAAAATGTCACACATTGTAGACAGAAAATAATTAGGAAACAGAATCATGAATCATGCCTATATTACACTGTTGATGGCGGACCCATAATATGAAACCGCTTTTATCAGCAAAACTGAGGGTCTCGTTTGAATCATCCTTCAATGTTTAATGAATTTGGAGGAAATATTTCATGTGATAGGAATATATAATACTTGTCTGTATGGATTACTCTCTTCACTGTGCTTGTTGATGAGTATGGCTATTGAAGTTGAGTTTTTAAAACAAAGATGATAGCTGTTAAGCAGTGTATCTATACTTAACTGTGATGTATACCCAATTCTTCTATGTACAGAATTATATAACACAATTTCGACAAAAGCTATTGTCGGTAAGTTCGTTATACTACTTGAAACCCGTGCTGCTTCATGAAAGAAATTTTAAGACAACAAAAAAACACTTTTTCTGTCTATAAAATGCCTTTCTTTTTCGGTTCTTTCACTAAAGTGCATAAGTGGTGTTTTGTGTTAGAAATGAATGATGGATTTTTTTGCGGGACACTTCAGGTTTTTTGTTCAGAACAGACTTAATTGAGAGCAGTAAACTGAACTGATACAAAATTATAAATACATAGACACAGTTTAGAAAGTGAAGTACAATAACATCACCGACCGACCGATAAACACAACCGTAAAACCGTGAAAATCAGCGTTTGCAGTATTTGCTTCTGGGAAATTGCTGTAAATATGACGGTATTTTTGGAAATATTGCTGCCTAATTTGATCAACAATACAAATACTTTTCATTAATGGCTATATCATTGTGATATCTGTACGATCCATTGTAAGTATTCATATAGTTTTCAACGTGTCTTTCGATGCAACATACATTATTTGTTCAAGCAACATATACTGTGTTAGCATTGCTTAGCCAATCATTGCATCCTTGTCGTTATAGAGTCAATGCAGGATAGCTATATAGCTATTACGCTATACTGTGACATTAAGTTACCATCATATATGAATGATTTGAACGGTATATGAGATAGTTTTGTGTTCTTCTTCTTGTTGTTGTTCTCTTTAGTAATCATTACGTAATGTTTATCACATGAAGACAATATCACCGACAAATGCCTTTATTATACTGCATATATTTGATCTTCAGTAAATATGTACAAGATATTGTGGATTTGCTATGTTTAGTTATTCAATACGTTTCTCTGATAAATAACAACAAAGCAGTTTAGTTAACCAAACCATTCCATCGGGAGCGAGGGCTAGTGGGGGGGGGGGGGAGGGGTGTAGTGGGCAGGATGAGTAGGGGTAGAAGGATAACATTCGTTTTAGTAAATGTTTTGGATTGCGAAATCTTTTGCCTTTTGCCAAGAAAGATGGAACTTTGCAAGTGTAGCCGTGCTTCTTAAGTTCTATCCGATTTGATAGTTTTAGCCTTCTACAGTCTCTTGTCCTGCCTGTGTTGCATTGCTATGGACGGATTAAACGTTTAATCTGAAATGACCACGATCAGCCTTGTTAACACTGCTCTGTCGAATTAACTAATTAATTAGAAGGTTGGTTTAGTTACTGACTTAAATTGTTTTTTCCACGCTTGTAAATAGTCGTATCTGGTTTTGATATGGTTTTTCATATATTATCCAATGGGTGGGGTGGGCTAGTGTTTTCCAACAGAGAGTGTTCTAGTTATGCGAGAAAGAGAACTGAAATTAACATTTTTTTTTATGAGGAAGCGGGGGGGGGGGGGGGGTGGAGGGAGGCTGGTTCGGCAATAACTTGTACATGTCTTGTTTTCAATGTAAGTATCAATACCAAAACAAAAAAAATCAAAAACGCTTTGCCTGCAAAAGGTGCCTTAATTTCTATCCTAAGCAACTTTTATCTTGCAAAAAAAAGATCAACATTGTGGCTAACATAATGCTTCCATGACGTTTTGAAAGAATACAGTGAAAATAATAAGCAGATACCAGACTGAAAATAACCAACTGACAAGGAAACAAAGTGTATAACACATGTAATGTACAATTTAAAGCGGGTTTCATTTTATCTTTAGTTTTAGCTTTAGTTTTAACTATAATTGTATTATATTACGTTAAAGCCAATCGAATGCGGTGAGATAAATCTATGTGTATGTTATTTGTAAAATGAACAATCGTCCGAGAGTTCTAATTATTCTGTTTTATACTTTCCTTTGCCTTTTAATTTTGAAGTATCAATTGTTGATGTGAAGTTGGCTGTAAGTTCCACACTCGCATATAGTAACTGATTTTTGTCCTGTTGTAATAACATTGCCGTATACACACACACCCACACACACACACACATGTTTGTATTTCATTCCAACCGAGGACCCCATTGTATTTTCCATTGTTCAAATCCACGTACCCTAACCTTAACAATACC
>KN882426.1:34994-50914 GCA_000934455.1 Apostichopus parvimensis | reverse complement strand
CTGATACCGGTAAAGTTACTCAATTATTCAATTAAAATATTAGTCCAATCTGTAGAAAGTGAGTGACCTTCTGAACCATAGATTGAAAATATTGACCAGTTACTTGATCGTAACATGTCTTTAGAAATCACATTATATTTGAAACAACAGTGCCACGTTAGTTATAAGGGACCAGTGGGCAAAGTAAGGTCCATGGGCATATTAAACCCACTTTAATGCGGTTTTCGTAACCCTCATGCCACACAACAATTAAAAGAATAGTCAAAGACGTTTTACGTATTCATCGCACATATCCGGAAATGCAAAACAACACTTCACCACACCTTATTCATATCCATAGGAAAATGACATAGTTAAGGGAAAGTGACATTTGAAAATAACCTCAACCCATTTTTTTAAAACTATGCAAACATGCATGGCTGTGACGTCATGGAGGTTGTGTCCACTGACCAATCTATGTGGACCCCGACATACCCCATAGAAAACAAAAAATGTACAGATATTTAAAAAATATGCCCAACTTATGATATAAGGTGTTGAAATAAGACTTCAAACCACTCCAAAAGGAGATTTTTTTTGGTTGCCATTCCACATTCCTTACTATGCATTAACACTTACATTGTGACGATCCACTCTTTACGCCGAAAGCTGACTTAATCACCGATAAGGAGTAGATCTTGAAGTAAAGATGCAAGAATAAAGCCTCTCCATTCTATTGATTACTAACTGGCTTTTTAGGTCCATTAATTCTTTTCCTTTAGCTAATTATACTCCGCTTGAATTCTCAAACGCTCAGTTATAAATCTCTCGGTATACACTGTATATATTTAGTGACTCTACATTTTATATAGGTAAATAGTCTGCAATGAGATTTTTTTCGGGGGGGGGGGGACAGGACCCAGAGATAAATGCCATGGAAATAATTTTGTGCAGTACGGACAAAAGCGAATCCGTGACGTCACAATCATGTTGATATTGATGACAATTTTGGGTGACTTGTGGTGGTAAGTTTCACATGTCATTTTCTCTCAACCTATAAATACAGATAAGTATATGATTTTGTGAAGTGTTGTTTTGTACTATTTTTGTTATCCTTAATTAAATTATCATAAACCTCTGAACTACCATTTTATTTTTTTAATTTATGTTGTTAATGATATATTGCTTAATACGTGTCAAAGGTTGTGTTTCTTTAACACTTCTGAATTTTTGAGAAATGAAAATTTAATCAGCTGACGTTCATCATGCACTGAAAAGTGACAGGATTAAATTGTTTAATGCACAGACCATTAGGTCACGTCCTCACATGCAACAAAAACACGAAACGGATAAGATAATAGTTTATAGCCTCAGATAACATGTCCACAACGCAATAAACAATACCAAGGACACATGGTGCTAATTGTTATGCAAGGGTGATCTGTTGCTGTATATGAAATTAAAAACTAACATGTTTTGGTTTAGTTTATTAGAATTTCTAAAACAAAGGATTAACCATTAACATTGACGCCTGTACTGAGGAACTGACGTCATCATCAATTTAGTCTTAAAGGAGCTTTCCAGAGTATTATCATCATATATTAAAAATGATTGAATATCTTGAAAGTCGGAATAGCTTTCGAAACACTTATTTTACTAAGACACTCATATTATTTTCTTGGACTGTAATTTATCAAGTCCAAACTTACACGTTAAGTCATTCTTTCATTATCTTCAATGTAGGAAACGACCAATTGTTTCTCACTGTAGATCTTGGGGATTGCTTAAGAAGAAATATTATCATAAATATATAATAAATCAAGGATCATTAAATGTTTTATCTTTTAATTTTCATATAATATCCTATTTCATAAAATTTGTCAAATTATGTTGAACTTCAAATTTTTGCTATGGGCCCCTGAGATCATCTTCGTGGCCAAAACGAATTATATATTGCCTTAATAGGCAATTGAAGATATAGATATTAGGTCACGTGTTATTACATGAGGGACTCATGTCCATTATGACGTCACACTAATCGACTGTCAAAAATGTCAGTCGATTGTAAAAGTGAACTATTCAGATTTATACATATTATGAAGGAAATGTTATTCATTCGCTTTTTTTATTACTAAATCAGCATTTTGAGTGCATTTTGATCTGAGATAAATTCTTGAGGCCATTCGATGCCAAACTCACATAAAAAAATATAGGTCATTTTAGTTAGACTTCAGTAATTCTCGTCTGACATAACAATAAAGTATAGTTTAACAGCGAAAGTTGAAAAATGTCACTTTGCTCTTTTAAATATCATATGAAAAACATTAATATCATAAAAGTGTTCGGACGACGAAAGGCTGTTGCCGGTGGGATAAGATTAACATTCATTTGTATACGTCATTGACCTTTCTGGAAATTGCTAAAACATTTGAGAAAGAATAAATTTCGTGAACGGTAATCCTCACCCTAATTATTTCCAACCAATGAATAATAGCCGGCCTCCGAGAAGGGAAGTTGAAGCCCTCTCCTATAAGTGAGGGAACGGTTCAAAGAGAACCATCCTTGTTTAAGTTTAAACATGAGTGACCATTTTTTTTAACTTTCTAGCATTTTTTACGTTCAATACAGATGATCTTAATGGTTCTTTTTCTTTTGTCATTTTGTACAATATGGTTCAAAGAAGACTCAATAGGAACAGCATTTTTTTGTTCTTTCTTTTTTAAAAACTTCAAATTAGGACAGTTCTATGCACTATCGATTATGTCTATATTGATTACACACAATTTTACATTGCAAGTTTTTCGCAAAAGCTTCTACAAGAGCCTATACGGATAATTATGTAAGAAGACGGCGACAGAAATTATATATGAACAGATATTAAGCAAATATCTTTTGTGCTTTCGACCGGAGATGGTAAAGAGAATAACCTATTGTTCGGTTTGTATAACGCAACATGCGTAATTCGTTCAAAAAACTGTCACTTTTCATTTTCACATATTGGTCAAGAATTACATAATAGAAATAAGCTAAATGAGAGAACGTGGCGACGGTGTGATTATTAAATCTTCTTTTATGAGTTTAATTACATGACATGTATATCCTTTTGTGTGTTATTTTATTTTATTATTTTATTTTATAGTTTGCTCAGAGTTTTAGATAATATTATATATCACGCAAGCAACATCAGTTCATAAACTGCATGTAGTTTATGCATGTGCGACAAATTAAAAATTATAAGTCATCATTTCACATTACAATCACTGCATATTTTTTTTTTTTTTGATTTTTTTTTTTTGTCATCTGGGGCAAAGAATGAAAGAATGATCAAATTTGTAACTAATATCTCGCCAAAGGTGACAGAACGCGTAGATTGGTAAACACAAACCCGGAAATGGCTACACAAGCGTTGGTTTAATCTCCGCCTTGTGACGCGACGAGGATGCAATAACCGGGCACGCGCGAAAGAAAAGAAGAAAAAAAAAAAAGGTTGGGTGAGAAAAATTTCCCTAAAAGGGCCAATTAATGACTTCTCTTGCTTTCAATGTAAAGAGAGGCGAGAAGAAAACGGAAATTACAGATCTGGATAAAATAAATATCTTGTCCATTTACAACGACTTGAAGAGGAAATGAAAGACAGTCATGGAAAGCAGAAGAAGAAGAAGAAGGATTGTGAGAGAGAGAACGAGATGGAGAGAGAGGGAGGGAGAGAAAAAAGGGGGGTAATGGAACAAAATGGTGATTCTTAGGTTTTTGAAACTTTTGAACTCAAGTAGAGGTAGGAGAGAGATTTTCAGGTAATTTAAAGAGAGAAGTGCTCTGTCAACACGGTTTATTGAGGAGTCAAAATTGGATAAAAAATATTATGGCCTTTTACCTTTTAGGTATAGGTTCATGGTACAAATGCATACTGAGAACCATAGTTCTCGTATAATATATTGTTGTCAATGAGGAGAATTGGTATATGTTTTATACTTTGGTAATTATGAAAATATTACCAAAAATATTTCATTTTTGTGAAGAATGGATAGAAAAGGTAGAAATATAATTTTTTTTGGTTAATATTTCTTCAGGTACGAATGGATTAGTTATTCCTGTTGCAATTAATATAACAATTATTCAATGTATAAATAAATATTAAATAAATTCAATACAGAAAGAAGACTTGAATACGTAAACCCAAGAAATAAATTAATAATTAAAAATATTAATTATTAAGGTAAGGAGATGAACAAGGTTGAAGTATGGACTAAACAATACGTTAAACTTGAATATGATCAAATTTGATATATATTTTAAAAAAAATGGTATTCGAGCTACAGAAAGCTTGTATGTATGCGACCTCATAGATGTAAAGTGTAATAATTTTATGTTTCATAGTCTAACTATAACAATCAATACACAGTTTCTCATGTGTTAAGTTTCTTAGTTTAACTATAGCATAGGCTCGAATCTATTACGAACCCGCAGATACTAAGTATCACAGGTTAGCTATAGCAAGGATTGAAATCTATACAACATCATAGTTTAGCTAACACAGACTGGAATCTATACGAACCGTAAGATATTGCGTTCCATGGTATAGCTAGCAAGGGCTCGAATCTATGCGGCCTCCCAGATGTAGCGCTTCATAATTTAACCAGCAAGGGCTCGAATCGAAATACGTTTCATTTGCTTCTTATAACAGCGCCTTTATTCACCTCCATTGATTTACGCGTGATTAATATATGTATATATTTATAATTAATATGCAGCTATATAAAAGAGATGTCAAATATATTCATAATAGTAATTCGAATTTTTTGTTTCTTTGTTCGGTTCAGGGTTTTATTGTGTTTTGTGTACTTTTTTTGTTCCTCTCGTCAACCTGTCACTCTAATAACAATTATAAGCCTTGTCCTGCATTTGTACGACCATTCAGAGAGGCCCTAGGACCATTTCACCATACCTCTATCGAGCATTATTCACAATAAGATTACAATCAACTCTAGACACTCTTTTCTATATTTTTTTTCATCAACTAAATATTAGGTAGCCAGTTCTTCGATTCGTCGCAGAAATACTTTTTCCATATTTAAAATTGTATAACATATTAAAGCCTAAAATAGAAAATATCAGAAATGTTGACTTTTAACTTCATAGTTTGAACGCAATGAAACCTTACTAATCAAATTAATATAATAGGGACTTAACTTCAAATATTCATCGAAAAAAAAAACAACCCCTATGAAATTCAACTCAAGAAGATGCTTTGAAAGTTCAATGTCTCGATTTTTAAATAACTCAAAACTGATTGATAGACAGTATTAGTTGCTTCAAATTGTTTACAACTCAATAGACCCTGCGTCACTCCGTAAAAAACAAATGAGTAACCAACTTTATATCTTTTCATAAAAGTAGCGACAGATGTGGTGAAAAGAAACATATAAAGTTTCAACCGATGAAATAAATTTGTTCACGGATCAATTATCATGTTTGGCGTGACCAATTGTCTAAATCTCTACACACATTATAAGCAGATCGAAGGTTATATTAAAAGGCTTATACATCATAAACAATTTATGACAACAAGAAAAAGTAATAAAAGTGAAATTTCTGTCACAACGCATTCAGTTATTTTATTTAGTAAAGCGTCTATATTTTATGTACAATAAAAAATAAGAAAAATAAGAAATTCCAAATAATTCTGAACGAAAGTTCGTCATCGCCGTGTGTCGTGTATGTCTTAACAAATTGTGGAAGATTAACAGGTCAAGGTGTTGAACTAATATAAAATTTCCGACCAAGTAACGAAAGCTGTTAATTTTTACTAAAGAAGAAGAAGAAGAAGAATACAATTGATTCAAATGAAACAAATTTCAAGAGTGTTTGAACCAAACGAATGTTAAGTAGACCATTTAAAAATGACTCCACGTTTAAGTCTGAAATATTATACGCCAAGGAAATTTTCCTTGGAAGTAGGTATCTATCTAATATAATGTCTAACAATAGAAACTTTTCAAGTTGCTGGATTTTGAAACAAAACAAAAAACAAAGAAATAAATAAAATTGAAACTACGTGGATAAATAAAGGAATACGCGCGCTGTCTGTGCCACAAGAAATGAACATAAACTGATATATGCGTACAGTTCGCCCTGACTTTAATATAAACCGTAAAACCATCATTTAAAAATTAATGTTGTCATTGTCCATTTGATATATAGATTAGTTTTGTCTATTTTATTCTTTCTCACCTCCTATTATTCAAGTTCTGTTTTCTATTTGTTAAATTATTGTTACATTTATCAGCAATATTCTGGACAAAGTTATATAAGCAAATATACCAACTAACAACAAATACATAAAAGCATTTTTTAAACTAACGACATAACGCAGTACAGATGGAGAAAGCATTTTGAATCATTAAATATAAAGGATCCTTAAGTCTTATTTTTTTTCCTTGTCCTTAAATATCATAACTATACATTTCAACACTAATTGCAAATTTATAAAAGAATTGGGTTTTTTTTCTGTCGCAATTTTGCAGAACTCAAAGTAATAGACACAAATTTGACTTAATATTTTAAATTGATATTGATATATCTAAATAAATAGAAATTTTAAATTATGTTGTCACAGTAACAAATCTCTCTCATATTTATAGGTTTTTTTTCTTTTTCTCCATTTTATTGATAACTCTAGAAGGTTTTAAATGCTCAAAAAGTTACATTATCAGTCAGTCATTGGCTATGACTTTACTGAATTGACCAGAGAGTAAAGGGCGTGCTGTTATTACTTTAATTCCCAAGCCTGGTAAAGATTAATAATACGTTATAGGAACTATACCAACCTAGATCTTTATTAAACATTTAATTTGTGCAAAAGTCCTAGCCAACAGAATTAAGCACACTCTCCAATCTATTATTAGCGCATATCAGATTGGTTTTTTTTTATCATGAATCGGTGTAATGTTGAAAACATTCGTTTTTATTAGATTTTCTAGGGTATTGCTCTTCGTTCAAGCAAAACAGTCTTCTTTTTCTGGTAGATTTCGAATAAAGCTTTGGATATGATGGATCGGAATTTTATCTTGACATCTCTTGATTGTTTTAAATTTTGGCGAGAGGCTTATTAATTAGATATGCACATTATATTCCAATAGTATTGGTAGAATCATAAACAACGGGTATTCCCGTAGTGATTTCAATATCAGTAGGGTTGAAGGAGGGGGGGGGGGGTGTACGCCAGGGTTGTCCCTTCAGACCGTATATATCTTTGTGTTATTTGCGCCGAGATCTTTAGTCTCAAAATTAATCAATGTCATCTCATTACAAGCATTTCAATCTTAGATAACGAGATTAAAATATTACAGTATGCTAAATGAGACTTGTTTTTTGGTGGTACGGCTGAGTTCCTATTAGAAAAATGTAAATGTTTTTATTAATTTTTTGTTGTTGCGATTTTGAAAGATCGTCCGGCCTCGGAGTTAACTATGATAAGTATTCGCTCTTTCCCCTGGGCCCACATGGCCACTAAAAATCCCCATTTTTTCCTTAATAACTTTTTGAACTTCCACCTAAACTATTAAATTTGTGGTAAAAAAAGAAAAATCAGAGAACAGGCATTTATAATGTAGTTATACCACAGTTATTCGAAACATTAATGTACTTTTTTTTTTAAATAAAATGGGATATCATTTCATATTCGTGTGTGTAATAGATTGCCATTTAATATATGTCTGTACTACTTGTATTTGGAACGAAACACGTCATTAAAAGAATTGAAAACAATATTCCAGACAATAATAATATTATTCCATTCAATGCAGGTTTACGCATATCATTTAAATATATTCTCTTTAACTATAATATCTATATGTTCGATGTTCCAATCAACTTGCCTCTCCTATTTATCTATTTCATCGCGTCCTCGGATCTTAGTCCACCCTTGTCAGGATTGAATCACCTATCCCTCTCCAACATGTTGGCAGTAGAAAAGCTTCTTTTTTTCCTATTTCACTCTATAATCTTAACAACCATTTTCCCTAATATTTAAGCATAACTATCCTTAATGAAAGATTTGAATAAAATCGAAATGTGCAGCTAAATTGACTTTTCTGACATGTAAATTGTATTCACAATTTAATATATTGTACCAAATTTTGCTATTGTTTATTGACATTTATTAAAATATTTATATGTACTGAACAATGTTTCACATAAATAAATATCTCTCTTAATAAGTAAACTATAAAAATGTTGAATTATTTTAAGCATTACGCAAGTTTAAGTATCAAAAAGGAAACATTATAAAAGAGTTTCCTCGTTGAATATCTATACTAAGTAATATTTTTTTAAGTAATTTGTCATTGCGATTTAAGAGGGGGGAGGGGGGGGGGGGAATCCCTACTACGACATTTTACTCACATAAATGAATATTCCAGAAAATATACGGAATTCTGGATTATTTAAAATTACACGATTTTTTTTTCTGACAACGTTTCTATTATAAAATAAAGCATTATAGCTTGGGAGAATCAAATCTTTGCCCACTTGCTTTACTCTTAAACGATTATCATATTCTGAAAGCTACCGGTAATTAAGAAAACGTACTATTTGTGTATAACTTTGATGAGACAACAAGAGGATTATAACTGGGAGAGGTTAGTTGTCAATAAAAATAGAAGTAACAACTTTTCATTGCAAAAATAAAAAACAAAATTAAAGTTTGTTACGCAAAGAGTCGTTAATTTGATTGGTTTGATAAAAAACAAGGAAAGAAAGCGAAAAAAAAAAATAATCGTAATGAATTATTCCTTTAAAATTGTATAATTTAACATGAATAAAAATTCGTACCTGTATCTATACATATCATACCCTGTCATATTCAAATTGCCATACTTTTATATAAACAACTTAAAATAGTTGTTAAATTGATTTCTAACAATTAAAAAACGATGTCAACTTTCATTATTTACGAATTAAACCGTAGATGATATGAGATTGCATATTTGATTCCCTACAGCGACCAACTTAAATAACTGAAAATACAACCAACAATTCTGTCTTCTTTAATTCGTTAATTTTGATTTTAACTTAACGTCCCCCCTCCCCTTACCTCCCCAACCCCCTCCAATTTCGTATTGTAGATAAACTTTGAGTTTGTAATTATTTCACATTATAATTTCATACAATTTACGACACTTCTTCTGCCTTACAACGCCTATCCCAAAGATGGTATTTCGGTCCCCTGTATTCTTTGTACCTATTGTTTCCAATTAGAAACACCTTTTGTTTGCTTTCTCCTTTTAATCTCTTAATTGGAAAGTCAATTTATCGCGTTGTGTCCTAAAATCTGCATTTGTGCAAAGAGAAACTGTGACGGTGAGATTTAAGAAGAATATGAAGAAGAAAAAGAGTAAGAAAAAGAGTAAGAAAAAGAAGAAGATGAAGAAGCAGAAATCACTTTGAGAAATTTAGCCCTATATGAAGTTTTTTTGATATATATATTTTTTATCTTTGGTGATATGAGGAGTCTTTGGAGTAATACCTAACAGAAAATAAAAACAGGTTTGCGAAGATTTTATCCAATGACCAGGAAAATACAGGAAGAACATATTTATGTTTCCGTAATAAAATTCAGCTATTCAGAAATAAATTTGAATTAGTAAGTATCATGTAGCATATTTGAAATAAACATAGAGCACAATTACCAAAAAAAAAGAGGAAGGGAGGTGTGGGGGGGGGGTAAGATATTTTAACCTGATATTTGTCATTTGACCTTTTGATCTCAAAGGAAGAGAGAGAATCTATGATATTTGAATTAGTCTATTCGGATGTTCGTTTAAACAAATGACAATTTAATGACAAATTTTAAGTACCGTATACAGCTCATTTTCAAATTAATTCATCTCAAAATGTCATTTGCATAAAGAAACAATTTGATGCGATTACGTCTATAGTTTTTATGTATAACGCGACGAGAAACAGACAACAAGCATCTTATCAATTACATCTAGATAACTAAGAGAAAAAGAAGAAGAAGAAGATATTCTCAAAACTGTTTAAAATTCTAGAGTGACTTCTTCAAGTTTTAGTGGAAACAATTGAGAATCAATTGATTATTCTTCAGATGGTTTTTTTTTTTTTGTCTTTTTACCCAACATATGAAGCAAGAGCTCTCCAAAAAGTTCGTCTTAACTCTTAAGGAGCTACTTAAGCACCTCCTAGTAGCATCTCCTTGTGAACATCCTCCACTTATGCAACCTCTCCTCCTCATCTTATCTCTTCTTTTTTTGTTTTACACACATTCAACAACCAAAAAAAAAAAAAAAAACTCTTAACTTCGGCCTTTTTACATCACACATTTCCTATTTAGTTGGCCATTGCCACTAGAAGATTTACAAGGTAGAAGAGAATAAAAAAAAAAGAAATAAAGAAAAAATATCAAACACATCATCAGCGACGTAAGCATTAAATCCAAAAAGTGTAAAAAAAACAAAACAAGTCATGATTTAAGAAAAGAAGAAGAAGACGAAGACGAATAAAGTAAAGAAAGAGATAAAAGTAAAAGAGAGAGAGAGAGAGGGGCAGTAAAAAGAGAGAGAGGAGATGTTTAAAAGAAAAAAAATAGAAAAAAACAGAGAAGAAATGACAGCATTATCATTGAGCGAAAAAAAAAGGAAAGTTTCCTGTTTATGGACCTGTCTTGCAAGATAATTGGCGTAAAGACTCGCTGTTGAGTAGCACTTAGTACGAAGATCAAGCAGAGAGGGAGCTAAGACACCGAATAATGCTATATTTTGTATATTCAGGAAATCGAGCGTAAACTTCAGTCATCCATTTGAGTTTTTTTTTCTTTATTCCTTCTTCATAGCGTATATTTTTCTTCTCTTTTTTTAAACGCGATTCTTTCTGATCTGTGTACGAACCCTCCAGCTCACCAGTACAAGTGATTCGCTTCGATGGCACGCGGGCGTGACTAATTATCGCCTGTCGTACGACACATGTTAAATCGTCGGCTTCGCAGAGAGAGAGCAAAAATCGGCGCTCTCTGCCTTTTAAGTATAGCTTTGAAATTAACACATCTTTTTTTTTTTTTTTACATCTTTTTTTTGCTTTTTTTTTTTATTTCCTATATTTTTATTGCAATCGCAGTTATTTTTTTTATCCTTTTTTATTTATTTGTAGCGTATTGCTGTCATTTTACCAGTCTTTGGTAATCTTTTATCATGAATACATTACTGACAGTTTAAAAAAATATCCTTGATCACAAGCAACCTCCCGACCGATAAAGGAGAAGAAGAAGAAAAAAATATATAAGAAGACGGATCTACATAGCGATGTTTGAATTTTTTTCAATATGGTGCTTTTTGTGTGAGTTAGAATACGGGTGATGATGATGATGATCAAGAAATATTCCCTGAGGAAAAATTATTGAACGCATCATTAAACCCCGTGTAAGATTTGTTCGGTCGGGAGGAAACAAATCCCGACCAATAACTATGAATGTTGAATTCTTTTCTCTTTTTTTTTGGTTTCTGGGAACCAGTGCAATTTATGTGTTTAAACTCGGCTGGTTAAGTTCACTTAAAGTATGGCATACTGTCATTAAAAGAGTCTCGACAAATACAACTGCAGGCGATATTTTTTTATTTGCTAGCGATTGACTTTTTTTATTTTTTTTTTATATATTTCAATCTTCTTTCTTTTTGCTGAGGAAAAATTCATGCCAAAATTAATGCTAAAAGTTGGCTTGATGGAAAGACTTGCAATTTTGTCATCAAATCAGCATAACGGATTCGTATGAATTTTTAAGGATAAAAAATATATGAATATTTATTTGTATCATTAAACCTCAGAATTAATTACAGAGTATTTTGTTATTTATTAATTTATTCATTCGTTTAATCATACATCCATTCTTTCATTCATCCATGAATTTTTCACTGGTTTAATAATTTATTTGTTCATTCATTCATTCCTTTGTTTATTCATTTCACCCCATTCGTTCATTGTTATTAATTACAGTTTAAAAAACTGTTGTGTTATGGCGTTTATATAATTTGAAGCATCTATTATGAAAGTATGAAGTTTGTTCATTTTACTGAAGTTATCACAAAATGGAGGAAAAAATAATAATTACAGTTTAAAAAGTTATTTGAATATTTAACTAAATTACATTTAATTAAATTCAAAACTTAAGGAAAGAGGAAACCTTAATATTCAATGCAATTTGTTTTTCAATTGGCGATCGGTTTTTTATATTGTATCAAGGAAGTGCGAAGATTTAGTTATCTGAACGTTTTTATCTTATTTTCATCCACTTTTTAAATTTCTAAATAGTTGAAAAAGTCCGCACTTTTGAAAAGAGATGATCTCTTTTCTAATAGTTGTCATTATTTAATTAATTTCATTTATCGATTAATGAGCTGAAAGGTAAAATCTATAATAGTTATAATATTGGCATTAATATCATTTCATTTGAATAGGGCAATTGACCTTTTCGAATAAACATCTAAAATACAAACCTATGAGTTGGATAATTGAAACAAACAAAAAATGACCCAAAAAATACAGTAAATTTTCCTATTTCATGTAAGTTCCCAAACCATACAAAGACAATGTTCCGAATAAAATAGTAACGTTGCTTTTGGTTTTATTATATTTTCAAGTTAATTTCATGGTACATAGTGATGTAACGAAATGGTCTCCGCCCCCCCCCCTCTCACCACCAACCCTCCGTCATTGTTGAAAGTTTATATAAGAGTACTTTAGAAAATGGGATGGGAGAGCTGGCTAATGTCATGCACTCATTGTTAAATTATTCGTTTCAAAACAAAGATTTGGCTAATATTTAATTCAATATGAATATGTATTACCTTTGCATACATAAATCTCATTATAAATCTAATTTAAAGTTGGTTGGAATTCAAATATTTGATTACTTAATGTCTGCCCGCAACATGATAACCCTTTTCTATCTATTGAGATATCATTGGCTTATTATATATATTGCGAATATTGAAACTGCTTCATTCATTTGAAATATCTGTTATTTTAAAGACATTTTCAGCATTAACAACTTGCGAACTACGTTTGATTGATATTAATGTGGAATAAAAACACGTTTGGGCGACGAAATTTAATCAAATTGATTTAAATTTATGAATTATTCGTTGACTGAAGATCTTTCAATGTCCAACTCCTAATGAACATGTTATTTCTTTATATAAACGACTCGGAACTTTGTATACGGCCAAATGTGAAATTGATCTAATAAAATGGAAATTGTAAAGGGGAACAAGGTGTTGATCAAACATGTTTTTTCAAATTGTTAAATTGTTGGGGAACTCGATAATGATGACATAGTAATTTAAGTGGTTTAAGAAGTTGATATTTCGTCCAACTAATTATGAATGAATTTAAAATTGGAATGACTTTTAAAACTTGCCAAAAGTCGATTTAAAATTGCAATTAATTCTGCCATCGGTTGAAACAAATGAGGGGAAGATAATGTCTTTTAATTAAAATTTTAAGTTGTTTAAATTTTAACAGGTTAAATTATTGCCTCCCCCTCCTAATTTTATCTTCTGAAATTTTTTAAGAGCAACACATAAAGCGATCGTTTTCACTAATATTAAAAACTTTTTGAAAACGTCAAAAAATCTCATAACCAAAATTCACTTTGCATTGCTGTTGCAATTGCAAGCAAAACACTGGTTCTCTCTACTTTTTCTTTTCATTTCATTTCTTACCCAAAAAATAAAATAAAAATATCTTCTTGTAATATTCAAATCTTTATCATGTATTGACGACAAAAAATATCAAACCGCTGTGAAGGGCACGCGTGAATATTTGATGCACCCGGAAAAAGTTTGTCCCACGTCTGTTAAAAAAAAAATCAGAAATGAGCTTTATTGAATTCAATTTAGCCCAAAACAAATACCATCATTTTGACTTAACACTGATAGTGCTATAATGCCCCTTTAAGCTGTTAAGATTAAAGCCTTATCAACAAAAAAAAACCCAGAGCTTTACAAGAAGAAGCCATCAAACTGTCTTTTTGACATTGACGGTTACTTGATCAGTTTCCATCAACAACCTGAGAGGAAAGAATCGCTTAATATCGCTCATTGTATTTTAACCTCTAGGTAAAGTCACTGGTACGAGAGGAGGTAAATTAGAAACACAGCCAAAAAAGAAGGAAAAAGGAAAACGCACAACGAGATCAAACAAAAGGAAATGCCAGCGGCTAGCCTTTCCTAACAGTACACGTAGTCTCTAAATGCTCCGTTAGAAGAGAGAGAGAGAGAAAAAAAGAGACCAAATTGCTTCCCGTTTCCAGGCCTTTCCTAATAACAACTCGCCAAGTTTTTTTTTTTTTTATTTAGAAAGAAAAGGTCTTTGATTGATCGATTTTTTTCCTTTTTTTCTTTTTTTGCTGCCCTTTATTTCTTTTCTTGCTTTTTTCTTGTTCTTTTATTTCGCTAGAAAGCGACGACATGTAGGCTGAGAGAAAAGTCATAAAGTTTGTGACGCGAAGTACTCAAGAATCTGACAGTCAAAGACAAACGGAATGTACTTGAAAAGATTCTCATATTTCCCGCCTTCATTTACCTTTCCCCCTGATTTCTTTTAAAGTCATCTTTCTTTCTCTCTTTCTACTTCTTCTTATTATTCTTCTTCTTCTTCTTCTTCTTGCTATCCTCCCAGCAGAAGAAGAAGAAGAGAAAAAAGTAAGAAAGAAATAAAAAGAAGAAGAAGAAAAAAAAAAAGAAGCAAAAGAGGAAGTGGTTTGCTTCATTTAAAGAAAGATGTAACACAGGAGAAGAAAAGAAAGACAGAAAAAAGGACGAAATCTGCAATTCTAAAGAGGTTTGCAGAGCCATGTTCAAAGTGGGATCTGAAGTAGGGATTAATGCACGCTAAATGACGCATACAGATTAAGATTCTGTAACATGTAACAACAAGTAACGTATCGCCTTAGCTTTTTTCTCCCACTCGTGCCCCGTACCTGTTGGTAAGAGAATGTCTTCTCTTATACCTTCATGCATGAGTCATCAATCGAAAAATCGATGTGCAATTACCGAAGGATCTTTACCAATAACAACAGATATTTTTGAATAAATTTAAACCAATTTGAATGCTATTAACGTCTCTATAGTTATGCAAATGCGGGCACGATAAAAAAAGAAAAAGTAATCATCTATAGAGCCTCAATTCTTTCCCACAGAAGTCATAACAGACAGGTGTTTCAATGCAGTTACACATTCACTTATGCTTCTGGTGGGGGTGGGAAAGGGGGAGTGAGAGGGGGTGGGCATAAGTTCTGGTGTCAAGGGAATGTTTAGAAAATATACATTTTCAATATTTACAGACAAAAAGTTCTCTCAGGTGAACGAACTTATAATTCTCTCATCGATAAAATTTCGAATATATGTATAATAAACACAATGAAGTATAAATTAAACACATTCAACGTTCAATACAGTTTTTCATCTTGAATAATGTTAGATAATTCCATTCTCATCTCATGTGATTAATTATGCGTTTTGTGGAGACTTCAATCCCCTCCCCACCCTACTATATTCCCAGAACGCCCTACCCCGTTTTTAAAAAAAAAAAGACAACACAACGGGGCCAAACATTTATATATATACTCTGCTAACTGTATGAATGTGGTTATTCAAAATTGCTTTGAATTACCACAAAAAACCTGTAAAAGCAACGCGTTATTCTTAATACAGCTCAAGTTGAATTACAATCCTGGTTTGGTTTAATATCAATATATTCTCGCCGTTCTTTAATAAAAATAGAGATAAAGGAAATCAATACAGTTTTGAATTATTATTCACTCTATTAGTTATCTGCACTAAAGATCACTACTACAGTAAAATAAAAAAATGTTATGATATAGCGCAAATTCATATCACATCATATTTTCTTTGTTTCCTTTTTTTTTT
>KN882425.1:220936-224473 GCA_000934455.1 Apostichopus parvimensis | reverse complement strand
TATTTACTTTCCTGCCGGCAATAAATATTTGCATAATTTAATTATAGAAAAATAGTTACTATTCTCGTAAGCACAATTTCTAGTTCCCCTGCAGTATATGCTATACGCATTTACAGAAGTTACACAATGTGTCTGTACATTATATTATAGTACAGTGTCGAGTTTCGTAACTGCAGTTCTGGTCTTCTTTCCCAGTGGGATATGTATGTATTACATAAAAATACAACATATGAGCACATTATAGATGAGGGACAGCGGTCAGCTTGCAGTATTATTTAAATTTTGATAAGATGCTATAGAATACACGTCATTATTCGGGAAGCATATCAAACACACTTCCTGCATGAAAGCTTCTGTAATGGTCGTGATTAAAATTTAAAAAACACCTTAAAAACTCAGAAAACAGACGCACTCTTTTAGATGAGCTTTTGCGAGCCTCTGACATTTGAAACTAGAAACGTGCAATGCTTCTTTTTTTTCTCTCCTTTTCTTTACCTTCCGAAATGACCTTACTTTGTTCATGTTAATTTTTTTCGTTTCTAGATTCTTAGATGATCAATTCTCTGCCGGATACGCTTTAGTTCTAAGCCTGTCAAATAGCACACAAATACAACGTTCCTACCAACAGAAACATTTGCGTTGCAATTTTTACGTTACAGCAGCGGGTAAATTACCGCCTGCAGGCAATCGGCCGTGTTTGCTCGAAACGGTGTGTAGGGTTAGGGGAGGGGTAGGGAAAGTGGGAGAGGGGAGATCGTTATTAGCATTGTTGCCGACACAAACAAACATTATCGTGACGGTGAAGGACAAGACTGTCACTACGTCGTTTCAATAAAACTCAAAGAACAGCATCGATTGGAGGTGTCAGGTGATGAGAGAGTAGCTCTCAGATCTCAGTTAAATGAAACAACACATAGAAATGTCGGCGAGCTACTGGCGAAATACATGCATAACCATCCCATTGCGACGGTTTGCTTAACTATCAGCACTAACTCTAAAACATGCTGTGTGACTACCTAACTCACAGCTGTAATACACATAGAACACGAAGAAATAAAATTAATCATTTTCCAACCATCTTTAATTACCGTTCTACTTTAGACAGTTGATGGATCAGGGAGAAGATTTTTGAGTAGCGGTTCCTTTTTGTTTCTGTATATCCTTCATTTTTCCTTCTTTGAAGAGGTGGTGACAGATTAATCTGATGAGAAACATCTTTGTATAAGGGGAAACGAGTGAGAAATAACCTATATACGTATTCCACGACTTGAATCGTACGTGAGTCGTTTTAACCCTGAGTGTTCTGTTACACTGGCGGTACCTCAATTTTCTCTGAATTCCTTAAAAATTATAAGAAATAACTAAACCTACTTCGATTATGAGGTCAGACGTTAGCGTTTACGCACGAGTCATTGATCGAGAACAAGAATCCTGAATGAGTCTTTCTAGACTCATGTTCTAGTCATGTGACACGACTTGTACATGATGTCATATCATAAGTGTATATTGTATTGCATCATACATGATTTGACCCAGAGACTATATGACATGCGCAACGTGCAGTTGTTACCATGAGACGTTTCTTTTCCCCCTATCCTAACAAATCACACGATTTGTTGCCAATGTATAGCTTCTTTCTCCGTCTTCATCTTACTGATTCCATTAAAAGGGACCTGGACGATTGATATGTCAAGCTATACGACAAATGTCTATTCGCCAGTCAATTAAAGAACCTATACGCGCAGTTTTATTGAATCACGGCTCTCCTGGCGGCGGCATGCGACAAAATTGTGACGTCATTGTTTCCTTCAGGCAAAATCGTGCATTTCTCTTCTCTTTCGAAAGTTTTGTTCAATACTTACCAAAAACAAAGAACTGTACGGATTTTTAACTAAAGTAAAAATAGTTTCTTTAATGATTTATTTCATTCTTAAAAACCTTCAAACTGAACAGGAAGAAATTGTTTAGACAAGAAAGGAATGTTTAAAGTATACAATGGCCAAATAGATGACCTTTTACCTTTGTCTGGGTGAAATTATGAAAGCTGATTCATTTTATATTTTTACAGTTTTAACTTGACAGAGTATTTTTTAAGTAATAATAACGATAATTGGTATTGTTAATGCTTAAAGAAGAGTTACACACATACACACACAAAATTCCAAACATTACAAATTTATACGCTATCGATCGATTTAAGACCACTGAGATATGAAAGCCACTTGAGTTTAGGTGTTATTGGGCCAGTTCAAGGGCGTAGGAACCGGGGGGGCTGGGGAGCGCCAGCCCCCACCCCCACAGTGAAAAATATGGGGGCGGAAGTATCATTCCGCCCCCCGCTTCGCAAGTCAGAAAACCCCTTTTTCATTTCCAAATGAGAAAAAAAATCTCATTTGGAGCACCAAATTGCATCTAAGTCCAGGTGAAAATGCAAAATTATTTACAAAATGGAGTGGGTGTTGAAGTGTACTATATTGCACCAAATTGCACCTGAGGCCACCTGGAAATGCAAAAAATATTCCAAAGGGGTGTCCCCCTCCCTTAGACCCCTCCCCCAGGCCGGCCATCAGTCTTCAGCCTTGTTTGTCTTTGCTTTTCTTGTTGTTGTTGTTGTTATTGTCTTTGTTGTTTTGATAGGGGAGGACGGAAGTCGTATGCTAAGGATGATGGCCAATTTTGAAGATTGACATGTCATCTTCGTCCGGTTGGATATATACTCTGATAATTTACCCGTTAGTTTACACTTGCTACCTAAATAGTATCGCCTGTTCATATATGTGTTGTTGCCGCCGGGATCGTTTAAAGAACCTTTAACGGTATTCTGTTCACAGTATCTCTTTCGAGATGCTACTTTAGGATTCGCAAAATGCTTTCCGATGTGATATCATCATGATTGATCTCCAGAGTAAGGTAGATACGTCACAAAACAAGACTATAGTATTGCTTGAATATAGGCGGCGGGGCCTATACGGTGGAATTAAGACCTTAAACATCTAGTGTGACTGTAGCCTAGTAGGTTGGGGCGTCGGCCGCATTATGGGCGTCCGCACATACATCAGGAGACCCGGTTTTGTCTTATATATAGTTATGTAGGCTATATAGAGCATAATAATTTGCTTTCAAACCTGTTGTTAGGTGTTTCTTAAGGTTTTTTTGCAGCCAATTGCTACTGCTCTTTAAAGTAAATATTTTTGTTACTCTGTGTAACATTCTTCCTTATTGGTCGATATACTGAAATGTCACAAAGAAAAAACACGAAGACACCTCAAGAGCATCATCATTCTTCCACTGACAGTAAATATACAAGCTAATGGGGTGACCAAAGAATTTGATCCATTTAAGGCAAACTTTGTTCCCCCGAACAAAACGACACGTGTGAGTCTGTCTATGAAAAGACAAACAAAGTCCACCGTGGAGTTTAAGGAAACCAAGCAGGAGCCATATATAAATGAGTGAAGTTTAACTATTTGACTTTAAATTGTATAAGTGCTCCTATCAGTTACGTACGCGCATTATAACCACGTAAGTAATTAGTGA
>KN882425.1:200936-218436 GCA_000934455.1 Apostichopus parvimensis | reverse complement strand
TAAATAAGATGATATAAGATGCTTGATAGCTCAAGAAATGAAAATCCGCAAAAACGTTAGTGACGTCATCACAAATGACGTCCTGTGATTGAGTTATTGTCATCTTAAAAAATACGGGCAGGCAAATTATCCCAATCTCATACCGTTAATGATTAATAGAAGACATGATAAGTATCTTAATACTGAAGGGATTCACTTAGCTGAAAGCGATATACTGAACTATATGAAGGTCAAAAACAACTTCATGCAAAAATACTTTCTAAAGTATATTTGCAATAAAAATGGTGGTAATTATTATTGTTATTATACTTATTATTATTAAACCTATTATTATACTTATTACACTTAGTATACTTATTATACTTATTATATATATTATACTTATCATAATTATTACACTTATTACACATATTATATTTATTATACTTATAATACTTATTATACTTATTATTATTAGTATACTTATGATACTTATTATACTTATCATACTTATTATGCCTATTATCATTATTAGTATTATGATTATTATTAACCCTTTTTATACTTTTCTTCTTAATTTTGTGTAATCTTCCGCCACCTCTTCGAACCCTCTATCACGCCATCTCCTAAGTCCTGATACTTTGCTTTAAAATACTAAAAAATAACAAGTCTTGTTGGAAAGTGAAATGAATGTGTTTCACTATCTTTTCTTTACCTGAGAGGTTTTATCGAGCGTAAAAGAGTTGTCATCCAAGAATACGTAAATTAGAACCGCAACTGTGATTGATTGATTTCAAGTGAAATAGACATGAACTATTTTCAATCGTAAAATAGACTGATTTATAAACAAAACGGAATATATTATGATAGATTTTAAATGATTCATCTTAGCAATTGGATACTTTCAGAGTGAAGACAGTTGATACATCATCATATTGCAATAAAATCTGATAAAACTTGCAAGAAGAAATATATGCAAACATTTGTTCTAATACCCGGATCCCTTTCTGCTCCAATTTCAATAAAAAAGGATTTGATCAATAATGTACGTATTCAGCCCTACAAGATAAACTCTCACTCAAACACTATTCGATAACATGTTTGAAATTTCGATCGTTAAGAGATATATAAAAATTCCAATTATACGACCAGCTTTTTAGAGACAGTCCTTTTCCGGTTTTAATTTCTAGGGGTTAAGAATTTATTCAACTGCGTGTGTTTTTTTAGTACTTTGTCTCTCAACGTTCTTAGTGAAGGTTGCCTGTCTAAACTTATGTGATTTTGTTACTTGAGATTCCATTACACAAAACAATTGATTGTGGCTGTAACATAGTTCTCTCTTGATGAGAGGGAGGGAACAACTAAAGAAAGATTATCGATATACCTTTAAAATAATGTTCTTGTTGTCGGTCTTTTATTTGTTTTCGGTCAGTCCTATATATATACTTTTCATTCGAAATAGGTTAGATTTCTAATTGCTAATAAATTTTGTATACGATTTAACAACATTCAGACATCTAACCTATAACTTCAAAGTTGTTCATTTATAAGATAATTGAGAAAATAAACACACGTTTTCGTCTCTCTCTCTCTTTTGGCCAAGACTCTACATGGATACAGATAATTGTTAGACTATATATACGTCATTGCTGTCTCTATGTCTCGTGACGTGATTCTCGAGGCTGACGATAAACCCTGGATGCTGATTCAGGCTTTTGTGTGTATGTTACAGCAAACTGGGATGTAGGCCTATGTACGCATATTGCGTTACGAATAAACACCAATTGCATATACTTCAGATGTCAAGTACTGTAAAAACTAGATCAGGTAAACGTATCCATCGATTTATATGTGTAAAGTTATATGCTTAGGTCATGGTAAGCGGTTTCTACGCTGAATAAGCCTCTATCGGTCATTTATCCACACCCAGCTCGCTAGGAAATAATCCATAGGAAATGTTCTTCTCTATGGAGGATATATGAAACAGAAATGCGAGTGTGTGTTTTTTTTCTCATGGAAATGAGCTTTCTATAAGATATACTCTGACAATAAAGCCTAACTGTGATAATCAGATTACGTCATGAACTTAATCATGAATATTCAATGATAGTTTAACTTTCCAAGTCTTCTCTATCTAAAAGAGATCAATACCGCTCCGGGGGTCCTTTATCCTTTCCTCTTGAACTTCTGAATCTCGAATGCTATAATAACTCTCAACAACTGATAGATGCTGAAACCTATAATACTATTGAATGGACATAAAGGGGGAATTACAAAGGAACAAAATCAATCTAATCGGCCAGTTGAACCGATGTAGGGCCGAGTCACCGCTCTGTGATAAGAACAAAAGGATCCGCTATCATAACGTTTATTCTCTGCTGACCTGTTTCAATATAATAATCAATGGACCCCTGAAGTGGTCAGTTTGATAACAGAGAATAAACAAAGGTCCAACAGATCGCTAATGAATAAAGTAGTTCAGTTTATATGTGAGTTTAAGTTACACAAGGATTAAAACCTTGTGATCTTTATAAGGCACGCAATCCTCTAAGCGTATATCTGGTCGATTGACGTCAATGAGATCCAGCTTTTATGTATAGATAAAAGCACTGTAGGTGGAAGGACCAATTATTTTTAATGAACGCCACTACAATCTTTGATCACCCCCGAGTGTTGAGCGACCGTCTATACCTGCCCCCCCCCCCTTCCCTAGTCCTTAAAATTGTTTATTTCGTTATGTTTTGTCTGGAAGTGTTCACAGGGGCACCTTGACCTTAAGGACCCCAATGATCTTCGGGGGATCATTTACCTCATGTGCCAATTCGAAAAGTCGGCATTGATGAACGGAGTGCCCTTAAGTGTGAGACCAATTTGTTATCTGTCTTTGATGAATCTGTGGCTGGGTACCATTCGACCGTTAAGTGAAAAATAAAATATCTGAGAATAGATTTACGTTACTCCATCCCGCCAAAATTACATGAGAAACGATATCATTAGGCATAACCTTTAAAGAATCACAAAATTTCCAATTAAACATTTCGTGAAAGTTTTGGAACACAAAACGTTTCAGCTAAACGGTTCACAACTCCCTGGTTAGCATTAAGCGGATGGGTGGGATCTTTTACTAATAAGCTGTGTGCACTCGGAGGCGAAGTGGGGGGTGGGGGGGGGGCATGCAGAGGGAGATTGGCCAGTAGTATAAATACCATTGGCGCGTAGAAGGGCTACTGTGCCGCTGTTTACCCAGGGAAACGTACACGAGGTGGTCAATGAATTCGGACTCTCATTGTGAATTGATAGAAATTCGTTTGACTCCATTTTAAAAGATAAAAGAGTTTGCTCTATTTATGTGATTGATGATTCTAGTTAGGGGAAAGTCTGAAACTTCCAGATTTGCCAGAAACCTGACACAAGAAATGAGGTTCAAAATGCAAGATTTGACAACATGTACACAGGGCCAAAGCTAGCTTATTTATGTATTACCGTTAGTGAACCGTCAAATTGAGTCAAATTGGTCAACACAATAGGATGGGCCAAGATCTTCTCTTTGATACATGGAGCAACGGTATGTCCCCCGCTCCCCCCCCCCCTCACGCCACCCACTACGAAACTGAATTACCTCCATAACCCGTTATCCATTACCCGACTGCAAATCTAGTTTAGGTTGCTTAGTGTATTGTTTTCAATCAACTTTATATTTCAAGTTAGACCATCGTTAACCCCATCCACTTTCTCACCCCCCCCCCCCCCACCCCATTTCCTTCCCTTCCTCCTCTCCTATTCGTTTTCCACACCCACGTCTTTCCTCTATCAGCTCTACAAGGGAAACTTTCAGAAGTACCGTGATCTTCCAACGTGATCCCTATAGTTGCGTGTAAGACTCGACACGTTTCAAAATACACACTTCTTACCGACTTCACATGCTTCGAAGAACGGGATAAAAAGACGTTAAGTTTTTGTCGATAATTTTAAGCAACCCTTGTTATTCCGTTCCATGCTTTCAAAAGCTAAATATCCCGTGGGGTTCTTCACTTGAAAAAAAGAAGTTTACCTGTCTTTCATCTTCTTCTTCTTCGTTTGCATTATTTTCTTCTAATTTCTTGATAACACAAGTAACTCGTAGCGGTTTAAATATTGATTTAATTCAACTATTCAAAAAAAATATTTGGCCATAGTCAGATGTGGCTATTAGGCTGACATGCATAGATCGATAAACAAAGAAGTGAAACATTTATTTTATTGTTGTTCTTTTCAAGACACCCCTTGATTAGACAGCTAAGAAATGCCGCAATGACAAACACAAAAACATGTTTGAAAGAGACTTGCTTTCTTTAAGAGTTACTGAATGAGAGAGAAGAGATTAGCATGCAGTGAATCATTCAAACAGTTTTTCAACAGCGTTGTAGGGAATCTCCACATATGCTTAATAATATATATATATATATGTTGTTACAATTGTATGTCAATGTTTTTCTTTTGCCCAAAATGAGATTAATTGAGCGAGATTGCTAGGTGAAGGGTATACAACCGATGGGAAGGGGGGGGGGCAGTTCTTGCGGATATGGACAGTGACTTGCGGCTTCAGAGTGACGACTTTGTCAGAGTGACGACTTTCGCCGTTTGTCGAGATATACCTGGTCATAATGATGGTGCATGTGGAGGAGGGGGGGGGGGGAAATCATTGTTAAACCAGTGGTTTATATATGAATGCTATAGTGGATGGGGTGGGTGTGGCGGCGGCGTGGATAATTGTTGTCGCTGTGATTCTGTCGAGGTCTGTTTGAGTTCGCAATGCGTTGTAAACCGTGAGGATTTGGTTCCCGACTGGGGGGGGGGGGGCACGTAAAAATCGCAGACTATACTTCAACTACTATCATGAGTGTCTTAAGAAACCTTTGTGTTGTTTATTCCTTTTAACTTAGGTTATAACGTTCCATAATTCCGAACAAACCACGTTATAGATGCATATCTCGTAATTTACCTCAAACCATTTAAAATCACATTTGTGCTTACAACCGTTTTGCCCAAAGGACCCAATTATAGCAACTTATTTAATCCAATCAGAAGAGAACAAAAACTTGTTCCTGATACAATTTTGGTGGCCTAAGATAACCAAAAGTGCCTAGAGCCACGATGGGCACTGGGGACAATTATTCACCGTTTGTACTCTTTGCTTTTATTAAGTTATTATGAAAATGAGAATACACTATTCTTTATCCCATGTTTTGTAGGGGCCCCTCCATCCCCCTTATAATTGACCCTGTGCACTACGACTGTATCCCCCTGACCCCACCCCACCCCTCCTCTCGTCATCTCTGAAGGTAACATATTATGTTTCCAAGAACTGTATCTTGTCCTGTAGCAGTCGAATACAAATACAACCAGTTTTAATGCAGCTATTGTTGCCTTTCATTTTATATAATTACGCGTTCCATGCTCGAATTACCCAGCGACTCGTACAATGTTTCAAGTGGCTTACTTTATATGTACAACCTGTGTAATCTTTCTCATGGCCCCCATTGTACTCCCCTCCCCCTCATTGCTTGACCATGGTCCCCGGACTAAATCCCATAATCCCACACCCCTCCTCCTCTCGTCAGACCTTAAGGTAACATATTACGTTATATGTTTCAATGTGGTATATTTTATTTTCCTTCACAATCGAGAATACGATTATCAGACAGTTTGAACTTTCGTTTCGTTTCATTTCTATTATTACACGTTCCGCTTTCCATGCATCTGACTCACTGAGGCGATTAGTACAATGTTCCATGTGTAGCTTAATGGTAATCTATGTATGTAACCGGATAAGTGCCAACGGCTGATCAGCTGTGTAATGAAGTTCTAATACATAGATTTGGTTAAGAAAAGATACAGAGCTAAGCTTTCAACCAACCCCTCCAGCCTCACGTTACTATATATGTATACATTGTATCCTATCACGATGCATTATCTATGTAGCAAGCGAATATAAGAAGGACATATTTCTTTGAATTCTTGACATAAAGTGTTCAAGGCAAATGACAGTTTTAGCTGAAAGTACAGCACATCAGACATACGTCCAAATATATGATCCAGGGATGCTTTCGTGAAGCGAATATAAGATATACAGTCAAGTCTGATGAGCATTACGTTTACTTGTGCATCAAAGTCCAGCCCAGACTCATATATATGCATATCAGATTTGATTATTTGTATATCTACTTCGATATTATGGTGTCTTTACAATAAATGTCCTGTTTGCCCTGAAAAGTGTCAGAATTTGTCAGGAATTTGTTCATCTATTTTGAAACTCAAGTTAACCAAACTAACAACATAAGGATCACATAGCCAACTTGATGACGAAAGAAGTTACAGCTTTACAATGAAAAAAAGGGGGGGGGGGTGGACAATCCAAACAACTTTCTACTTTCTGTTCTAAAACACGAATAATCTGTGGCGCGTTGAGAGAAGCAAACTTAACTCCATCTAAACTATATTCTAAAGAGAGAGAGTGAAACATTCTTTGCAATCTACTAAAAGCACGTGTAGGTAAATGTATAAAAGTTAAAGAGATCCCCTGGCGATTCAATCTTGTAGCATCCTTCTTCAAAAGCGACCTGACACAAGTAATTATGACGACACGATGTGTCCTCAGTCTGGTTTTTCCTTTAGTTTGCCTATCATGAAGACCCTGCTAGGATCGAATCGTGAGATCCTCTGAATTTTAGGCCTGTGTACATGTCCAAAGACGCTTCCAAAAATTGTCAGACTGCATGACAAAAACAAATTATAATGATTACTAGAAACTAAGGCTCATTTTCCAATACAAAAATAAAACAAAATACAAAAGATAGGGACAAAGAACAAATAAATGTAATCTGTTCATTTCACCATTTATTCCGTATATATTACATCAAAAAGCAAAACATTTCTGTGATATAACATGAGTTGTAAAAGAGAATTTCGTAGACATCTGAATATAACTTTATGTACATTTTACCATGATATCAATTAACTTTGTCAAGGAACTTAAATAACAAAACTAAATTATCAATTATCATTAAAAGTCGTAAAGCAAACAATCACATCCAAAATGAAGAGGAACATTTTCATGACAAACAAACCACATACAAACGACAAAGTAATAGAAAATGTCTGTAACTTTTAAATGGCACTTAAACATGCGTGACCTTCGTGATATAAAGTGGCGGGAAATCTTACCATAAATCGAGAACATGTATCGTCTGCAGAGCTTTTCTTTAACTTACTTCACAACATATAGCCTATCATTGCTACACAATGCATTTGAAACACATACATAGGCCTATCCGTTCTTTTTTTCTGGATATTTCCTATAATAACTAGAACTAAGCATACACTTTCTTCATGAGTATAAAGAACAATGCCAAAGAATAATAGGAAACATATTTCAAATGATTTCTGCGTTACATGGGTACGAGTATTACAATGATAACATTGATTGGAAATACATGATGTGTTATAATGCGAAATTAATATTTCTCAAAACAGAAACGCAATGCAAACAACATAAATTTTCGAATAATTACTAATTAATATACTATTATGAAGGGGACGTAGGATGAAAATCCCGGTGGACTCGACATGAGCACCTCTAAAGCAAATAATAATATTTTCTTGCGACTTGTACCTATAGCACGGGTAAACATCTCATACTTTTTTTTCAAAATAAAAGCAACGAAAACATAAAATAATCTTCTACCCATAAAAGCATCTTTTTATCACATGAAACCGCGAAGGGTAGGCCTTATAGCCTAACACGCAAAGTATGTTTCGACCAACGACATGTATGTGTGAAAGATTGCATGATGTCTATACAAATATAGACTATAAACACGTAAATCAGAACTATTTGATTATTTTGCAAGCGGCAATCCGAAATAAGCACTTTCGCTTTCTCTTTCTTTATAAATGGTTTCTCAGTCTACTAACAGTTGAGTCTCTTAAAGATACGCAAGTATCACGGCCTAGCCTTCTCCGCCTAGCCTTCTCCTACAACAATGAGCCTTCTCCTACAACAATGAGCTCTCTCCTATACAATGACGAAACCTTCGGATCTTCGTTTAGAAAATAAAGTACCAAACGGTTATTTTAAATGTAACGAAGGAAACTATGGATTATTTCATATAGAGGCCCACCCAGCCCATATGCACGATTTAATCTTATTCATGGCATGATCTACGTCGGTAAGCGCAAGAGGCCTTGCGTAAAATACGCTGTAAGCTATTATCGATGTTTTAATAACAAATGCTTTGACAGTGGGTCTGTGTATTACAACGGTAGTGTAATCGCCCTCGCAATGTGGACAAACCAACCTTAAATCCGCCCACACAGATTGATAATCAATTAAGACCCAAGGTGAACCGTTTAATTAAAACTTGGATGTCCTGCATATGGCCTAAGCCTGGCTACAGTCCGCATAACATAATACGCACACCATGTCGAGGACTCAATAAAGACCAGACAAGTGTTGTGACAGCAAGAACTAACTATCACACGGCAAGACTGATGATGCACCTTGAAAGAATGATACGAAGAATTGTACTTGTACTTTCGCATTGGATTGAAAATCCTTTCTGAAATAGCCGTTTAATATTCACACATAATAACTGCATGCATATACGGTACGGTCTTCAATCTATACCCGAACTATGTATTTGCAAACCTAGGCGCGAATCCACACAAAAATGCAAAAGTAATAATTAGCACAACCCTTGTGTTAAGACCCAATTATAGACCTAATTTGTAGTCTTTAAAGCCCCCAAAAAAGAAGCAAATGCACCATTTGGCGTCTATAGACTTTTATTTTCTAGGGGAGCAATCACCGTAACCCTACATGAGTGTCGGTTGCAACGACCCCTGCAGCCACACCCTTCCTGTATAAAACCCTGCACCGGCCTCTGAAACACTCGGAATTTATGCCTGTAAGTATGTAGTTTTTCGATTATGATGTCATCACAGACTGTGTCAAATTCAGTGATATTCTAAATACAGCTTTAAAAATTGTGTGTGTGTGTACAACGATATATCTTTTTCTTTCAATCATGATATAAATGAACTGCGATAAGTTTGCACATAACCTTCGACAAAAGGATATTAAAAATCAGCAATATAAATATTTATGGAGAGGATTATAACATTTCATATTTTGTTGGGGTGGGGGGGGGGAATCTGCCAAAGATGTCATTAATTATGAAACACAGTAACCCCCTGCAGAGAACACGTGCAAGAAACACATGCCCAAACGTTATACTAATCGGAGAGAATTAAAAAAAAACAAAAAACACAGACCTATGGATTACCCAACATTCGACATTATTAATCGGGTACTATAAGAAGTTATTATGATATAGGTATTACAGACTTTTCACTCCAAACATCTTGTGCTAAGTAATGGCGAACCGTTACTATCAATGGTATGCTATGTCTTACCAAACAGCCAGGAATATCACTAACAAGCAGCCAGGAATCTCACTAACACGTCCCTATTCTTACAACCTGTGATTTCCTATATTGTTAACACATGTACCTAATTCAGGGAGTCGTTTTCGTGTTGGGGAGCAAACACCTGAAGTTAAAATACATTGTGAAAATGAGCCAATCAACAAAGCTTCATGACGAAATATTTCCGAATACAATGCTTTATGAGAACAAAGGGACGTCCATAGCGTGATCAAAATGAGTATATATTGCATATACAGGCCCTTTCAGGTTTGATTTCATTACACTGAAACGTATATGAGAGTGTCACTGGTAAATTGCAAAACAAACTGAATAAGGCAAATAACGGCAGAATATACACTCTACTGTATCAGCTATACCAGCCATTTTCTTTTCAGATAATATCTGCCATGTATGTCATTATTAACGCTTACTTTCTTTTTAACACAGGTTTACATACCAGGAAACTTCATAAAGATTTTCTAATGGCTGGACAGATTTAATTTATTAATATATACTAGATCTGAAACGGCCAATGTATAGTAACTCAGTATAGCAAATCAGGTTAGTGTACATAATGTGCGGTCGATCATGCGTGTAATACATAAGAGCGGCTATTATTTGGTTGAAGTTCATGTGGTAAGGGTAATTAAATAAAGAGAGAATATTAATCAGTAAAGTTAACTTTTTAAGGGCCTGAGAAAAAAATCCCAAAGACAGAACCCTGGCAATCGACATACTGAACCATTGCTAAAAGAATATTGTTCACGTAAACTGATAGAATCGCGGGTGATAGGAGCGAAATGACTATCAAAGATAACCAGCAACCAGATAACCGAAATAGGAAATATTCGATTTATCAACATATTCGAGAGGAAAGCCTAAACCGCCATACTATAACAAACCCAAGGGGCCACGGGTCTTAAAGGGTATATGAAGAAGGGCCTGACACAAACAAATCCTATAATATCTGCAAAAGTCAATATTGCCAGCAGTACAGGGATATAAAGGTTCTGTAATTGGTGTGAAAGGAGCCTAACTGTATAACAATTTCTTCTGGCGATGTATCTTTTTTTTCCATATTATCTTAAGTTAAGTCTTTCCTTTTCGTTGCAACTCATACAACTTGTTCTCTCTATTTTCCATGTTCTGTTATGTCACTGTGTACTATTTAAATATTGCCTCAAAATCGCTGTTAACTCTGAACACTCACATGAAATCAACTGATTCGTCGATCCATCTCACAACAAATTCGAATTCAAGCAAATTTCAATGTACTAACGACAAGAAGAAGAAAAAAATCAGTGCAGTGAAAATTCTTTAAAGCTAGAAAGGTGAGCACTTGCTTCTTGGAATAGGAAGCTGATAACAAATGGCAAAGCACTTCATATTTGTCGAAAATATATTTGTCCTTTTCAAGAGCTCCTTGTCAAGCACGCCATCTGAATTGATAAATTTTTGGTGGTAATCACAAGATATATTACGGTCAAACTCGTGCCATTACAAAGCAAGAACACTATCTAATTACTTAGCTAAGAGATAGGGGAATTCTTTCTATACAGGCTATTTTATATAAGGTAAGTCAATATTTAACAGACCGAGGACATCCAGTTGTTGATTCCTGACAACCGTTTAGTACCGTCTTAATCAAACGACGACGAAGGCTAGTATATCAGTTAACAGCTGCCCAAATTATGTTCCTTAACAAGTTTTCATTAGTAGTGGGCTGATAACAGCCCTGTCACAGCGCTGTAAAGTTCAACCTCAGAACTAAGTTAAAGCCAAGACCATTCAAAGGTTATAGTGATTTGAAAGTTTTCCTGCTACACAAAACACTCGATTACGAAATGTTTTGATAGGTTACTTTTTCGTCTTAAAAAAAAACCCTGATATTTAATACAAGAATGTCCGTTACGTAAAAGAACGATCATGAACACCCATCATTTGCTTGCAAACAACATGGACCTGAATCAGAAGGCCTTTACCATGTATGTTGGAAACCCATGCTGCTTAACACACCGGTGACATTGTCAATAGTTGGTAGAGAAAATTACCACCGTTTGCAGGAAAGTTTGCGTGTGTAAATCTTAACACAACCACCTGTTACCTAAGGTACGAACCACTCATGTTCCTATCATCTTCCATTTTACAGTATGTGAAATATCAACAGATGAATCGCGACACCGCAATGGTAACGTGCAGTATAGATGTATGGTACATGATAAATACTTGTTACGTCTACTAGTTACATTGTAGGTACATAGTTCTTCCCAGCGTATGAAACAGTAATTATTAACACCAGCTGTTACAAAATAGTCTTTGAATTCATTGTTAGTCACGTCTGCAATTAACATGCAGTATTCCGGGAGCTGATGGATTACGTAACTGTTCACATATTTTATGGTTCTTTGTGGTTCTTGTTCCACCCCCCCCCCACCCACCACCCCCTCGTATACAGTTCGATCAGTGACTCTCTCAGCCAAGCAACGTACTATGTGTGTAAAAACTATGTAATCTGGTTTCTCTGTATGTGGAGCAGTAACTATAATTACAAAATACAGTATTTGAATTATGTCAATAACATAGTCACGTCTGCAGCTCCACAACCAGTGTCCGGGAGCTGACTGATTGTGTAGCCGTGTTCACACTGTATGTATGTTTTATGTTTTTTCTCTCTCATGCAGTACGATCAGTGACTCTCTCAGCCTAACAAACTTATTATATGCGTTAAAACTATGACATGTAGTATCTCTGGATGTGGGAACAATAACTATTTTCACCTGGTGTTACAGTTCACAGTGTTTTCATGAGGTCCACCCCTGGCCTGCCTCTCAACTTCAGCTCCACATCCAAGTATGAGCTGATTGCTTGTATTGCTGCATTCACAATTATACAGTAAACAATAAGATATTTCCAGTGATTTGCTTAGCTGAGGCTATAAGGTAGAGAGTGTGTGTTTGCAAACTAAGTAATAATATAGTTTCTCTTGATTTGTTGAACAGTTACTAATAAACACCAGCTGTTACAGTATACAGTGTTTTCATGAGGTCCACCCCTGGCCTGCCTCTCAACTTCAGCTCCACATCCAAGTATGAGATGATGGCTTGTATTGCTGCACACACAATTATACGACAAACAGTAAGATATTTTCAGTGATTTGCTTAGCCGAGGCTATAAGGTAGAGAGTGTGTGTTTGGATACTAAGTAACAATATAGTTTCTATGATTTGTTGAACAGTAACTAATAACACCAGCTGTTACAGTTTACAGTGTTTTCATGAGGTCCGCCACCCTTCTTGTCTACAGTTTCACGTAGACTAGATTAGAGCTGATTGATAACACAGCTGCTCACAGTGTTTAATGTTTGCAATTCTATGCTCCCATTAATCGAAAAGAGATGAAATTAATGTCCTGCCAAGAAGATGACAAAATGCTATGCAAACGATGAATCATAGATCAGCGACCGCAAAATTCTGGATGATAAAAATTAGCTTCCTCATAAAAACAGCTGCGACTCTTTTTATGAGAGTTCAATCTCACGCTTTTGCAGTCAATGCATTACTCAGGATTTGCAGAAATAAATGACTTAAACAGATGTAACAAGATAAGAAAGAAAACGTCAAAAATCATTAACAATGATAAATCTTTATGAAGGCAATTAAAATCTGATGATAATTCGTGGGTTCTTGATTGGAGCCTTTATTGAGATTCAGTTTAAAGTTAAGTAGCGGTAACAGCTGCTAAAACTGAAATAATCGCAAAGACACATGATGAATTACTCTCAACTATATAGCTATTAATTCTTTGCACACTTCAAACGTAAAGTCATGAACGTTTTTTGCATCACTGTTTTGGCTCAGTATTAATCAATTTGACATTAATTTGATTGAAGGTGAGCTTCAATGATCCACAAGAACTAAATTACATGTCTGGTTCTGGAAACACAAAAGACGAATTATAACCGCATGAAGTTAAAAGTTGCAGCTAGTTTGCGCAATTGGCAAACATGGCCATGTTTTCTGTAAGTTAAGTGGCATAAGACGTTAGTGTCGTGTAGAGTTGCAATGGTGTTGTTTTCTGCAGGATGTCTGAAGAACTTCGAGTCAGGCGCGTAGCCAAGGGGGAGGGGGGAGCTGGGCGACCGCCCCTCCCCCCCTTGAGCATATTTAAAAAAAAAGAATTATGATATCGCTAGTAATTTCAAAATGCAACTTACAAGGCCTGGGAAGTGCCATTTCCAGCGATCTGGGAGGCATTTTTGGCCAATTGTTTTGGTACGCTCTGCGCCAACTCATGGTGGCGCTACGCTTAGATAGTTTGCCTACAGACTTCGCCCATCCATTGGCAAACTCCTCGCTATGCCCCTGCTTCGAGTTGATCAAACTAGCGATGTTATCTTATTTTCAAGCGCATCATTTCGTAGAATGAAATGAAAAATTAATTAGAAAAATTTAAATTTCAGAAATGAGATATTTTAGAACCAGACTTTTGTACCTGGTGGGGATAACTTTTGCATCATCATGATTGATCTTGCTTGTTTACAGCTTATTACAGATTATAGTTGTGATAGTTTGACCTTCATAATTTCAGCTGTCTTTCTTACGTCCTTAGGTTCAGATGGTCTCCGAGATAAATAAAAATATTTTGGGACCCCCTCTTAGGGTGCAAAGAGGGTAGTAGCCAGGAAAAGGGTAGGCATTGTGAAGATAAGTTCAAACAAGACTATTACTGTTGTGTGAAGCACGAATTACATTACAAAGTATCACTTCAGGCAACAAGCGTGTATACCATCAAGTGTTGTATTCCATCAACAGCGGAAAACAATTGAACATGAACTAATCATTATTGCATCTGAATGTAAGGATAGTCATACTTTATGAACAAGTTATGATGCTTTTCATAACTTCAGCAACGAGTTGATCCATAAAAAACAATGCAGTCAGCATCTGACTTGAAAATGAATGTTTTTGTTAAAATGGAATGATGAAACCCCCGGTTCCTTTAATAAAACCCATTCTCAGTATATAGCAAAATTGTTTAGCAAAATTAGTATGACATTTTTAATTGTCATATAATCCTCTTCTTTCCCTTCTCCTATTCACCCAAAATCCTACATTCCCTTGCATTGAATTCTACTGATATCAGAATTGTAACTACACATATTCACGATCTACCGACACCACCATTAAGAAAAAGCACCAACTTTTTGAAAATATGTATGTTGATCCTTTGACCCCACAGTTGTACTTCCTTATTTAAGTAAATAACTTTCTATGATACAGACTTAGTTCTCTGCACTTTCTGCATATAAATTTCATTTGGTCTCATTTTTTGCCATCTTCATAATCAATGTCAAAAGAAATGGCTGACTCTTATTTCAATGAGAGTCTCTCCGACTTGCCAGCACAGTGCGATAAATTCAATGAATTTGCGTCAGAGTAAAATACAAATCAATACCAATTCCACGACCTGCTCGATCGATTCATTAAATATTCGAGTGGCACAGAAACATTGTAATTAATATTGTTGCAAATAAAAAGGACAAAAAAAAGTCCAATGGGAATAGGAAGCATATGCCTTATTTAGCAAGTTGAATGACTTTACATGAGATAGAGAAGACTGTGTAGACGAAAATCGCAACCGCTTCAGGTGTCTGAACAGTTCAGTGTAAGCAAAGTTTAAAACTGGTGACTCTTTGAACAAACAGTTCATCATTTCAGTAAAGGGTGGGTTTGGATGTGTTACTGCTGCAGTTTCACACTTCAGGGAGAAATCTTGTTGAGTTTCCCACAGCGCAACTCGATGATTGAAGCAGTATTAAGTTTTCAAGAGACACAGCCTTTCATGATACTACTGGATCCAGCAAAGACTTATTGAACATTTAGACAAATGGATAAAGTTAATAATCACTTTTAAGAACAAAAAAAACATAATGTTTTGCTTTCATTTATGTCTATCCTACCGGCACAGTGATACAATGGAACAGAGAACTCTAGTTTTTTCCAAAATGTAGAACACTTTTACATGAACTAACTAACGCCACAAATACAGACTTTTTTAAAGATCCAGATAGGAAAACTTGTTTAGATCTGAGCCATTTACAAGAAGCATCAACAGAATTAGTTTGTCTACTAATAGATGTCTTTCATTTCATAATCAGATGTCCCTGTCATCAAGGGATTTGAAAAATATGGATTCAACGATAAATGTTCAGTTCTGCGAATGGTATGAACAAAGTAAACCAGCTAAACCAGAGGTACTCTGTGCTTACAGTATTACCAATCATGATTTAGGTAAAAAGTTGACAGTTATTTGTATGGAAGTTATTTGTGAATGTTTCACTATAAAAGTAATTTAGAACAGTATCAAATTGCTAAATTCTATCAGATTTATGGATCGTTTTTGTTAGGACAATGCTAATAAATACAGATTACAGTATAACATTCAAAGTAGTCTGAACTACAAAGGCAGTTGCCAAAGAAGATGAATACTGTATCATGAGAGATATCACACAGTGCTTTTTAGTAATATGTTTTGGCCTCTAACGACTTCAAGGGTTGCCTGATAAGGTAATTAGCTGTCACAGATCACCTGATAACCTTCCAACCATGAAGGGGAAGAAATTCATTGTAATAATCATTAGCACCGTTTACAAAGTCATAAGAATTCTCCCTAGCATTGAATGAAATAAAAAGCTTTATATTTGCGTGTTATCACATCACAGGGTCACATGTCCCAGTGACACAATATTGACTGTTCAGATGATTTATAATTGACCACTAAATTCTGTGGTCCAGCAACTGTGGGAAAAGGATGATTAAAACTTTCAAAGACATTGATATGACTTGGAAATCAATTTGCAGATCTCTCCTCTTTGCAGGTCCCCGACTCTCACCTCACTACAGCAGGTAGACTTCATTTCTATATTGCACATCTTCAACGAAAGAAATATGAACTCCAAAACGTCCCAGTTCAACAGATCCGTGTCATTGTATGTAACAATCTGGAATATAAAGCAAAACAAAACAGACATAAAGTTCTAATTTCTAGTCAAATCCTCCATAAATGGGGCTTCGTAAAACAACACCATGAGGATGAATTTAAAAATTATTTAGCACAATCAAAGAACAAACTTGAAATGACTTTGAGCCAATTGTTCCATCAGTCCGTAATTATAAATGAAATGTATTCACCTTTTCATCTTTCTCTTTATAAATGAAATGCATTCACTTTTTTATCTTCCTCGTTTATATTAAGTGCCTCAGAGAAACACGGGTTTCACTTCAGAATGGTAAATTCGGAAGGAAGAGATAGTGTGCGATGACCCGTAGCGGAGGTCACCGAGGGCGCAATGCAAACATTACACCAGTGGCGTTTTGGTAGATCAGGAAAGTGCATTAGTGTGGTAGGAGACAGGTAAGGAAGGAGTGAAGTAAATATAGTTGTCAACAATATTCAATTTAGCATTTCTAGGTGTCATAGGTGACAAAAAAGCTTCCATATAGAAATCTACATTAGGTTCATTTTGGTACCCTCTCTACAACGACAACAAAATTGTTTGCTGTTTCAATACGGTACATTATAAGATAAAATAAGGCACTACCTCAAGTGTCTAAACTATGACTCATTAATAATCAATCAGTAATATGTGAGAGTTACGTACAGTATCAATAAGCCGAACCATCTAAACTAGATAACTGGTCTAAATGTCACCCTTCCTATAATAGCTATAATCCACATATGATTCTTCAACAGTTACACAACAAATCATTTCTTTTTCTTTCTCTTCTTTTCTATTTAAATGTTACTGTCCTTTGGAGTTTGGATGATTAAAAATGAAGTGCAGTAACCCAAACATCCAATATTAATTTAGATGCTAATGAAGATAAAAAACCCATGCGTTATCGACAACATCAGATCAGAACATGGCATGGGACATAAATTTCAATGAGTAAAAAACAGGAATTAACATGAACAAGTCAAAGGATGAATTCAATAGCTCTCATTAATTAACTACTTGACCTATTGTCATTGTGAGAGCTGACCTATGCAATCGTTGT
>KN882425.1:167196-183635 GCA_000934455.1 Apostichopus parvimensis | reverse complement strand
AAAAAAAAATTGATTTCTCAAGGGCCAAGTCATGAGCTTTTAGACCTTGCTTAAAAGATGACGTTAGCACTGAGAGAGTTGATTTTACTTTCCCAATGTCAATAAACTTTATAGGTTTAAGCAGCTGTTTACAGCAAAACTGAACCCCTTAACATCAACTTTTGATGATGATGATGATCTTAGGCAGAATTTTTTCTTTCTGATATGCCATATTGAAGTGAAAACAGGAAAAAAAATTTGTTGGGGTATTCAAAATGTAATTTACAATGTTTAAAACATTGCTAAATCGAGAATTAAGCAGCCTCTGATGTGGCATGACAAACAACAAACAAAAAGTGGTACAGAAATGCAACATGGAATTCTAACAGATTTTTAACACAAGTTTATAACAAGTCCATATTAATTTAAAACATATCAAAATCACATTTTATCAACTGCCTTGCAGTCATCCTTGAATACGACTCACCAAACAGATTTGACTCAAGATTGATAACTGCACTTATAGTTAATTAGTTGAATGTAAATATATATACCATTTTTATGACAGCATTACGCCTCACTTTGGTGAATCTAAAATTTTAACACCTAAGCTACGGATAAAGCATAGAGATGGCTAAACACATTAAAATTAGGGCAAAGGTTATCTATCCAATGGAGGTAAATTTGTCCATAAACTCAATTCACCTAGACTTTTTTTAACCTTGTTTCCTCCCTTTAGTAATTTTTTAAAGACTACAGTAAGATTACAGTATAATCTGACAGATCGAGGAATAGTTCTAAGAGTACCTCGTTAAGGGACTATATATTTTCTTACATTTGATTAATCTCCTCCCTAAATCATTTGTATCATTGTTTTTATATACAATGTATGCTGACTATGTTTAATGTTAAACTTGAGTAGTCTAGTTTAATAAGAAGGCATTTATTAAATGGCCATTAAACGGCAAATAATAAATGGCCTTTTAAACGTCCAGTTAGATTTTAAAACTGGACACACTTCCATCCTGCATGGCCAGAGGCAAAAAGCATCTGTGCATGCATATGACAACGTTAGTGTCGCCAAAACAATAGGCGGAAACATCCCTGTGAATGACAAACTAACCCCCCCCCCCACAAAAAAAAAACAAGAAAAATCTGTACACAGGAAAACCGCATGGAATGTCGTAAAATAAAAATGTTTGATGTCTTCTGAGACTTGGACAGTTCCTAGTACTATAGATTGAAAGCACTTCCACAATCTCTCGACTGCAATTTGACCCCGGACTGCTCATTAAGCTGAAACATCTTGAATCCTTCTGACTCACATATGCTGCCACTCCCTACACCTAAGCCATCACTTACTCCATTAAATGCACAGATCATAATCAGATTTTCAGGGAAAGGGCTTTTTACTCGTGTCCAAATATTTACATTCCACGATGTCGTAAGAGCCATCTTTAACTCTGGGTTCGGCAGCTGAAGAGTTACAAACGTGTGATGGAACACACATTATATCAATTCAGAGAGCTCTCTTATCCAGAAGGAGTAACTTGGCATCGTCCCTCAATATGTCATGTAAATAGTAAATATCATAAGAATTCCTGACAGATGCACCACAAATGCCAAATGTCAACGGTTTTTTGTTCTTTATTTTTTTTGGGGGGGGGGGGAGTCTTGTCTTGTCAAGTCGATAGCACTGGAAATGATCACAGTTTGGGTATCGGGAGAAAACCAACAAATTGAATGTGCGTTCGTTTTTAAGAATTGATGGTACATTTTTTTAAGCCATAATGACAGGATAGAGTAAATAGTACTGTACCTGTTTTGGGTGCTGTACTCTGATAAACCAGCTGTGTTGGCATACATTAAGAAAACTTCTATCCAAGTTAACAGTGTGAGAAAATTAATTAAGATACAAATATAAAAAAAACTTTGTTCTTGGTTTGAATGCAAACCTATTTAAATATTACATAGAACCCAGGTTCTTCTGTTTGCAGGAAGTAAATTATTGAGGGTATTGACTTTTTTGTTCTCACTTTTGCAGTGCACATCACTCACCTTAGAACTCAAAGCGTAATTAACATTTGTTTCTAAAGATATTGGCCTGATGTTCAGCATAGAAGACCACTTCGCGGTGAATAGCATCACGCAACTAATAGGCAGCTTATATCCTCACTTTATAAATCAAACACTGTAAGTTTTCTGTACGATATAACCATGTTTTTAACAACCGAGACACATCCGCAATCCATAGCTGCGATCATAGTTTAACACAACAAAATAAAATACACATGAACTAGTGTAGAAAAACCTGCATCTTTGAATCAAAATTTCACTTGCAAAACACCATGTTTCCATGTACACATCATGTGAAAATGTGTGGAAACCTATCTGAACAGCACCCATGACAGAGTGAGACATTAATGTGTGTTTCTAACCGTGGCAAGTCCAAGAATATCCAGCACAAGAAATATACATTACATGGACAACTTGGAAATTCTGTGTCACAGGAAACCCTGCTAGTTCAAACATTTTCACACATTGGATTTCTAACCATGGGAATGTTACAGATTCCTGCACCTAACTGAATTATGGGGACTTTTGCAACGTCACAATGTCCGAGACAATGCGTGGTAATGTGTGACAAAGGGTGAAAACTTGCAATTTATACCAGGTATTATGTCATTTGTGTGTTAAAATAACACAATTTCATGCAAATCCCTGTGATTTCCTGGGATTATCATAGTTACATTTCCACAGGTGAATTTGATACTTGTTACACATTTTTGTTGTTGTAAAGGGGTACTCTGTGACATACCATGGAATAAATGGCCTATGTAGTTCTGGCAAGCTGTCAGTGTCAACTCAACTGCCAAGAGGACAAGAGAAGATATCCTTTCTATTCTAACACTTTACATCATATCACTGAACTGTAATTATGCTGTGACAAAGTACCCCACAGCTGCGGGCTGTGTAAAGAATGAAGTTGGTGAGTCCATTAAGAGGAGTTTTCCATCCATGGTTGAGGACAGTTCTTTAAATGTAAACACCATTCTAGGCTGCTTGAACCCTATTATTGCCAAGCATTAATGTAAGTACATGATAACATCATATCAGTTCATCTTGTCCTCCTCACTTGACCTAAGAATTATGTTAGAACATTGGCTCAGATTGATGCACTGCAGAACTCAGCTTTAAAATACTTACTTTTAAAATATCAATTTTTGGATTGTAGTCCACATGACAATTAACGTGGCACCTTCTCCTTAAGAAAATGAATTTTGATGATGTCAACTATTAAAAGTGCATAATGTTGCTGTTAAAAAAATTGCTGTTAGGAATTACTACCACCTATACTACTACTACTACTAGTCCTGAAATTGGTGTGACTTTTCTCCAGATGATTTGCTCCCACACGTACAGCAATAACGGTAGAAAAAGCAAGTTTGTGCTGAAATAACACAAGATTGCTTTCGACTGAAACTTGACCAACTGACCTAACCATAACAACAGTTAGATAAATGGCAATGGAACAAATCGACATATTACGTGAGACTGCTGCCTTCACAAGTACAGTAAATTTACCTTTGAAAAGCTGCACATTGAAAGCAGTTACCATATATGCAAACTTAAAAATGCAAATTAGGTAGCTTTTAAAAACCCTGTCAAGGCAGCCGTCTTCAAATAACCTGCCATTTATGGCAAATCAAAGCTATCGTATCAGTCATAAATTCAAAACACTTTCGACAAAAACATATGACTTATATGGTTGCAGGGCTTGATGTGTACGATTGTATTAACAAACAAAATACCCCAAGATTTGGTTAAAAGGAAAAGACTGCTGAATTTACAAAAACACTTTGTGACCAAACGTCAAATACTGTTGCTGAGGTTCGTGATTTAAACTGATTGGATGTTTTTTTTTTTCTTCTTTTTTTTCTTCTCTTCTCATTAGCAACATAGAAACTGATTATATTAGCAACATAAATACTAATGGGTTCATGTTTCAGTCCTACATTCCACATAATTGTTGTGAGCATATTATATAAGCAGTGTGTCCTTCTTTGCCAAAAGGTTGATTAATAATTTAAATAAGTCACATAAAAAATGGTAATTGATACAAAATATAAAGGGGAAAATAAATTCAATGAATATATTTTCTCTTTTATATTCTGTGTGCTAAGTGTATTAGAGTAAAAGACCAAAAGTAGAGGGAAATTAAAGAGAGGACAGATATTAGTTGAAAGACTCCTACTCAGATCAAAGTGGTTAAATACTGCTTGATTCTACAGTACTGTACATGTTTGTATTTATACAGTTTATACTGCAGCTCAGGGTCAGAGTCAGGGTGGGGGCGGTAGGGGGGAGGTGAGCTGGCATATTTATAAGTCCTATAAATGTTCATGACCTATAGGCCTACAGAATAACTGAGACCATTGCTTCGGTGTAACATGATCCTGTGAGTGTGCTCACAATTAAAGGCATTGAAGACTCGCCCAAACCACGTGCCGTGCTCTGGAAAAGTTAACTTTCCGTTGCTTGCAAGTTAAGTTTTCTTCTTGTCGCTACAAAATGCAGACAGTAATGAAACGTGATACCTTGTTATCTTTTATCTAGACCTGACATGTCCATCGCTGCTATGTACACTGTGTTGTGGGTATTGACCTGTATGTATTGGCTGTACACGAGTGTCTGATTACCGACGGTAGCAAGCTGTGTGTGTATTTTCTGGGATCGATGGTAGTGTCTAACACTTCTGTTACACCCCATTCGAAACTAGGTCAGATTACCGGCATGAGACGTTTCTTTGTGCACAAGTCTTGACACCCTTTAAGCATGGAAATATCCAAGTGAGTAACTTGTATGCAGCTTGCGCTGAATGATCAACTTAACTTCCATGTTCCACTTGTGTTGCTTTTGCCTAAACGAAAAACATGTTTAGCAATGACATGTTGAGGTGTGTAACATAGTTTATGGTTTGACTTGAAACTTCTGACTAATGTTTAACTTTCATTCACATTATGATAGCAGATGTCTTTTCCAACAAAACAAAAGGAGCATTTTTTTTGGGGGGGGGGGGGAGAGGGTTAAATATTGCAATTCTTCTCATGTCAGTTTAACAAGAACAATGAGTAAAGTATTTTCCTTCTATACTTTGTGACACAAAATACCTCCGTCAAATCAAAGAAAACTGGTTCGGTGTTAAGCATTGGTCCACAAAACGTATTGGCCCATGACCCAATACCTTCCACGTGGAATGAGCCACTACCCACAAGATTCCTGTTAATGAGAATCCATTTTCAGAAGGCATGAAACCAAGCTAGCATCACTGATAACTGGATGTTAAAAAGATAACTAAATCAATCTCCCTTGGTAAGCTCTACAAAAGCTGTAGATAAGTTTGCAACGTCTCGAGAAAGTCTAGCAACCCACTGAAAAGTTTTTTTGGCACCCTGTTGAGAATTGCAAATCATCAGTGTTGATGACCTCAAAAGCATCTGATTTGCATCAATTTTGACATTTTGGAAGCTTAACTTGTATAAAAACATTGTTTCATACAGGTAGCTTGAATAGTTGTGTTTCATTTCAAATAATGAACTGAAAGTTAGTTAATGTCAAAATTTCAAGTTCTCGTTTCACATAGATGTGATTATAAATACGTACAAAGTTCACTTAAAAAGGGTCTAAAAAATGAAATTGTGAGAACTGAATAAAATTCATCAAGTTTTTCTTTATTAATGTCAATTATTTTTATTGGAGGGGAAGGGGGGGGCGGTGAATCTAGCAGATTGATTCTTTTTTGCAATCTTATTTTGAGTGATACGAGAGGTTTGGTTAAATTGTCAAATTTAACCACATGCCTGCTTTAAAACTCCAGCCTCGATGAAACTTTGTATATATATAGATGAAAACCACAGTTGTCACTCTACGCCTCCTACAGTAGAATGAAAATATCTGGCAGTAAATGCCAAAAAGATAATCTTCATTAAGTTCTCTGATGTATCGTTACCGATGCTTCATTTAACGGTCTGACGGACAATTTACAGAGTACACAGACAGAAAGACACAGTGCTTATCTAACATTTCAAACTTCATTAAGAATCTTGATTCCAAAGAGAGCCAGGTTACTTTCAGACACAATCAAGATGTTGTTGACGTCTCCATTTTTACAGATACTTGGATGCCTAGTTAACAGTAAAGCATGATTTTTTTGTTTGTATTTTAGATCCTCCTGCAAGCAGGAACTTGCGGAGAAGCCTCATTGACTTATCAAAGCCGCAAGCTGACCGAAGACAGTCTCTTAACATTCATATTTAACGTCCATGATTATAAATTGTCAATTGTCAACAACTCTGCAACTGGACGACATACATTAATCTTGGAGTGACTCTCACTGGGGACCATATGATTGGAAGGCACCGGCGTTAACCACTGAGCTAACACTCCTTTGCAATAAATTGTACAAGTTTGATGTATTTCACACACTATTCACAACCATTCAACTCTTAATCTATCTTGGTAACAATTCAAGCATTTTGAATTTTTGTCCCCCTCACTCTCTCTCTTTCATGTTATTTCCTTTAAACATAGAAGGCACAACAATAGAAGTGGCTGGCCTACCAAGTTTAGCACACAGAATATAATACATCAGCTAACCGGAAGCCACACTATGTTTGAAACAACTGTAGTAATTAAATTAAATTAATATTCTAGGAACTCCTTATTGAATGTGCTGTTATTAATGCGCATTTACACGCGTTTCCCTGTGTTTCGATTCACTGAACACACAGCAAGTGTATACAGCAATTTTTGCAGGCATACACATGTACAATGGTTTAGATTTTGTTTCTTCTTGTTTTGGCATGTTTTCAAAGTTCACTTCCCTTCCCTTATAAATAGGTTTCCGACCTATTTCACAGAATCCCCCAACAAACATTGAAAGTGAGACCTGAACATACACAGATCTCCCTGACATGTATTTGGTAGATGTGTCCTTTACCTGACCTAATGCATTTCAACGCCCACCAAATATTGAAACTGTCGCCTGATAAACATAGAGCTTCCTTTCCTGCAATGGCACATTTAATTTATTCTATCACTAATCTGTTGCAGTAAACTGACACCATACTGTGTACCTGAATCCTCTTCATGAAATATCATGGTACATGCAATGTACATGTAATGGTACATGACTGTGACAGTGGAAGGGCAGGGTCAACCCTTACTGATATGCTATATATGTTTCCATGGTGTTTGTAACCATGAAGATCACAATTAATGGCATTTCATAATCATACCCGGAAACATTCTAGGAGACATTTGAATGGACATAGAAAATGAAACAATTTTGTGTTCAAAACTGTGGTCGACAAGAATGGAGCGTCAAGAATAAACTACAAAATTGCCATATTTCACAAGTGACCCATCCACCAACAAAGACACCAGGTAATATATGTACGAACTTGTGAACACTAGATGAAGACTATCCACTGAGCTTGAAGTCCAACAGCTGGAGAGTTCCACATGGAACCTCTAGTGTAAACACAATCTCTAGATTGAGCTCAGAGATTTTAATCTGGACAGAGTATAGGGTTGAACAACCTCCGAAAAATGGAACTGTGAAACAGCTGTGAATAGTAAATATCTTCTCCTCTCCTCAAAAGCTTCAAAAATAGAAAATTGTGTCAAGAAAATACTGTGTTATCAGTCACATGGTTCCATCCTTCAAGTGGACAGACTGTACACTAGCATTCTGTTCTTTGAAATTATTTTTCCTTTTTATCTTTATTTCTCTCTATTTATTTATATCACTGTCTTAATACAGAACTATGCTTCTCTCCAAAATCTATCCAGGTTTCAGGAAAAAATAACCCCTCCTGATATTAAGACACAATTTCAACCTCTTTTTCCCTTTTTCTTCGTAAAACTCGGTAAAAAACTGTGGTTTTAGAAGCTATGAGTATCGGCCAAAAAGTTAACAACGTCAAAGGGCCCCTAAAGAAATATATGCAGATTCGTCTAGTGTATTGTAAAATGGGATATTTACATGATAGCAGAATTGTTTGTGTATAATAAACATGTTCCTTAAGAGCTTTTACCTGGCGTATGACCTTCCTATAAAATGCAGGTGACGTGGTGTTGTTAAAGCTTTCCGGCTATATGTAAAAGACAGAAGTAAACAAAAAACAATCTTCTAGCTGAGCCCCTCCCGCTCCCCCCCCCCCCTTGGAAGAGTCAACAATAAAGTTAACAAGTTTACTGGACAGCTGTGAAGGAAGAGCGGAGGGGATACATAAAGAGAAGAGAGATTGACGAATAATGAAATGCGAAATGCCCAAATGCAAGGGTTATTTTGTAGTCTTACGGAGAACCAAGTGCTAATTTAAGTAACCTCAAAATACATAAATCAACAAAGGCAAACAACATGCCACATAGTTTTGTAGGGCTATGTATACATTCGTGGCAGCACTTTGAATCCCTTGGTAGTTTACATTAAAGAAAATGTATGTTTCTCATTTTTAATAGTGAGTTAACACAGACCAAAGTTAATTGAACCTTGTGGTCACAACAATTAACTACATGACAATGAGTTTATGCATCAACTTCAGAGGGAAAATATGTGTAATTTGTTGTTATTTATTGCTAGTAAATTGCCAACATTTCCCACAATGTCCCCCAATTTTTACTTAAAAGAAAAACAATAAAAGTAACACCTTTTTTAAATCCTGTGCATGTCATTGCTTACAAACAATTCTTGATATCATTGAAAAGGAATCTTTTAACTGGAGACTGATAGTTATTTTTTCTGGGATGGGGGAAGGGTGAGGGGCAAGAAGGGAGGGAGAGCAGAAGGTAGGGAGAGAAGCCTGAGAATATATGTTGCAGGTGCTTCAAAATCTTTATCCATGTTTATACAAAGTTCTCCTGTAATTTTACTGAAATCATGTTTCCTGCAGAGAGCCAGACATGCTTTGAACCTGACCTGGAATCTTCGCAGCAGGATGCCAATGTTATTTCCATGTAAACACTAAGAATGTTTCTGACAGAATCAATGTGACGGCGTAAAATTCTACTAATCTGATGTCAAGGGCCTACTAAGCTAAGCTTCATGTAAAACGGTAGTATAAACTGAGAGCCACATTGGCGCTTTGCCGCCGATGTTATCTAAAGGCTGTCATAGAAAAATAAAAATTTGCTGGTAGAATAGATTTACTTCTGATAAATATGTCTAATATGTTCTTCATCTTTATTTCACTAGAAACTACAAAATCTGCTGGCAGTAGGTTTTTATGCCTTTTGAAAATAACAGCTCTCGACGCATGTTTACAGGATGGCAATTACCATCCATCGACAAAAATAGCTGAAAGTATAAAATAAAAAAATATATAGCTGTAGTATTTCAATATTGGAAGTCATGTGGAAAGAAATGAAATATTTGTGTGTGCTCATCTGGATGTCTATAAATTCACTATACGATAAACAATTAGTATCATAATTAGTATGCATTAACTGTAGCAGGGAGGTGAGAAGGGTATATTGAACTGTTGCCAGATACAATTTCAACTAGAAATGAAGCAGGGTGGGAAAAACTAAGTCTGTCTGGGTTATAGTGGTGAAATACAGAGGGGTGTGGAGTATGCCACATGGATGGGGGTGGAGAGGGCATGGGCAGGACAAGGAGATGGCAAAAATTGAAGTTATGTTCCAGTTTAATGACGATACCTTTGCTGAAGTTGTGTATTAATGTACATTTTATTATCTTTTGCATATGATGCAGTGTGGTGTTGGATGTCCAATTGACAAGATAGTAATAGTGAGATACCTAAAAGCACTGATATTCAAACCTTCATCATCTTGTAACCCTCGGTGGTGAATGTTGTGCCCTGGGAAAGGCACCTATGGGGAGGAGGTATGCCCCTCCATCCCCCCCCCAATCACATTTGGGAAATGTCTGTATGATTAGCGGGGTGCTTCAGTTGCAAGACGGTGTTACTATATTTTGTAAATTTTTGCAAAAATTTATGTAAAAGATTTTTCCACTCTTTTTTCCACAATTATTTTATCGGCAATGTTTCTTTTTTCTCCCAAATGTTTTGGCAACCCTTAAGAGGGTTGCCTTCCCCAGTTTGAACATCCTGGCATAAAAGGAATTTTCACAGACCAAATTTCAAGTCAGACCGAGGCAGACAAACAGTTGATTCCCCTCCATTGGGCCCAGCATTCTATAGGCCTGGGGTGGGCAACCTACGGCCTGCGGGCCACATGCAGCCGCCCAGTGATTTTTTTTGCGGCCGTGAGATGTCTCAAGAAAAAGAAAAACAACAACCTATTTGACATCATCACAAAGAACGAGCTAGCTGCTTAGAATTTATCGGCACTAATGATGCTGTCAGGTAGGCATATTATCCCCATTAATTATCAACTGTACTGTATTGATATTATGTTTTTGTGAATAAGGATTAAGTACACACACCTATTGCTTGAAAGTCCTCGGAATCAAAGGTTTGAAATCAACAGTAGGTCGTTGGTTAGGTGCGGCCCAGTCAATTTTTCACTCCTTATATCTGGCCCATTCATACAGAAAGGTTGCCCACCCCTGCTATAGGCAGATCTCATTTCAGTTTTTCAATCCTTCCACTCTCACCACAACAACACTGTTGTTATGTTTTTACAGTTACTGCACAGAAGATCAGTGCAAATAACAAAAATTATAAAAAAACCCATACACCTACCAGGAATCCCACAAGTACGATATATTCCAGAAAAGCACTATTAATAGTACTGATAGTGATATTAATAATATAGACATACTTTTATATATAGCAGTAAAAACAACTTGGAGATCATAGATCCTTAACTGCTTTACCAAGCATGAATGCACATTAAAAGGAGGTTAAGATTGCGTGCATAAATATTCCTGGAGATGTGACTGACACTGTACAATCATGAAGTGTAGTGAAAGTATAAACATACTTGACCTCACCATTCAACAGTGCTAAATAAGCCAAAGAAACCGTCGCCGACCACGAACACGGTGATAAATATACTGACTGCACATACTATTATTCAATACAAGTCAGCCAGGTTCGTAATATGTTAACGATCGCACGCATATTTGTGGGGAAACCAATAAATTAATATCTAAACATAGTTTCATTACAAAGTGTTGCTATCAACATGTAATAATAAATTACCTGGATGTAAGCATGAGGATTGCAGAAAATGCTTGTAACTTGTGTGCACCTACGGCCAACATTTATTTTTAGCTTCGGGTTAATCCGTAACATTGTTCTGTAATTTATATCTTTATGAGTTTTCACTATCAGACACCTTAAATAATATTGTCTCAGTGAGGCGCGATTGTAAGGATATGTATATCCTATGGAAAAGTACATTTTCCATGAATAAAAGAACCCATTTTCTGTGGATATATCCATCACAATGAGGAATATTTCCTATGGATATTTATAAGCGAGGGTGAAAATAATTGGGTGATATCAGAACCTGAAACCAGAAGGAAGCTAGCAGTGTTTCTTGAGTGGACTACTACAGCAGATGTGATGAACCAAGTACTTTGGTGACAGTGACCATAGTATGTACAGGCTAGGTTCTCAAATAATTGATCCATCTGTGGAACTGCATCCCCCCTTCCACCCTCCCCCCCCCTATGGACAATTTAAAAATGTTCATAGACCTCCAGACAAAGGAAATATCCCCTATGACCTCAGCTCCATCATGGTTTGGACTGAGTTTAGAAAAATCAAATTTTTTTCTCCTCTTTTTTTTTTTTACCCTAGATCACACTTTCAGCCTTGCTCTGCCTGTACTAAACAGAGTATAGAATATAGTCAAACTTGCAACGGGCCCCTTCGGCTTCTAGGGACCCCATTTTAGTGTTTCTTTTTTTTGCCCTGTCCTTTCGGGAGACTTCAGGCTACGACGCTTGGTACGATAGGGTAGTTGAACATTCCTAATGATATATTCTGTGTGCAAGCTACTGTACTTCATAGATAAGAAAAGCCTTTTTTAGCAAAATGGGAATGGACAGCTTGACTCCACTTCCATGCAAGTCTCGCTGTTGGTAAGGGTTACATCTTCCAAGGGAAGTGTATTGTTGTCACAAAAACAAGAAAATAGATTGTAGAATACAGAATTGGATGAAGGAAAGGCAAACTTACTCTCTCTCATACTGCCCATTATACTTCCACTCTCTTTGAAAGACTCTTGCCTCATCATTCCTTTTCTGACCTAAAAAGAGAGAGGTAAAAAGGAAGGAAGGGAATTTTAGTATCCTGTTTCGTTCTCTCTGTTTTCGGTTTTGTCTCGTGTTTCGTTCTTTCATTTATGGTCTGAGGTAAAGAGACGTTTTAACTGAGCATTAATGCTAGTATAAGGTCAACGTTAGAAAATTGATCATTGTAGCAATAACTTTGTTGCAATAATAACCTCTAAATATAGAAAATAAACAGAGTAATGATTCAAGAGAAAATGTAAAACCTAACCATTTTTATCTCAAGTACCAGTCTTTCTAGCTTGTTCCATTTTGCTGAGATTTTTACAAACTTTGACACGTACATATTCAGACCAAGTATCTTCACAACTGATATCAGTGATTGATTTTAATTGTGTCTACCATTTTATATGTTAATTCTCAACATTTTATCTGTTATCATGCAGTTTTATCATTCGCAAGATTGCATTTATCATTTAATTTTCAAATGTAAAACAACACATAACAACTATTATCAATGTAAGTCCATGTATGGCCCAAATTATTGCAAATATCACATCTTTAATAACAAAATAAAAATTCATCTGTTATCATGCATTTTTATAATTTCCAAGATTGCACATATCATTTTATTTCCAAACGTAACATAACAACTATTATAAATGTAAGTCCATGTATGGCCCAAAATATTGCAAATATCACACCTTTTAATACCAAAATAACAATTTATCTGTTATCATACAGCTTTATCATGCCCAAGATTACACACATCATTTAATTTCAAAATATAAAAAAGCACATAACAATTATTATCAATGTAAGTCCATGTATGGCCCAAATTATTGCACAATTGCACCCTCCCACAAAAAGTTAAATAAGTTTTCATTTTCTTATTTTTCAATTAATAAAAGTGCAGAGAATTGATCAATGTGTTCCATTCTGACACGACTCTTTATGATACATTTATTTATTTGACGTTACATTTTTGTATTCTTGAACTCTCGGCTAAATGATGCTCATTGAAACATGATGAGGTTTGGCAGCCATTTTCAGGCTCATATCAAAGAGATGACTCTATCTGCTTCCGATATTGTCGGCTTCCTGTACTCTTTTGGATAGTTTTCACATCAAGGGTAAACAGATAATCATTAGAACAGTAAAAAAGTAACCGATTCAGTCCTTCTCGCGCCAGGTCAAGTTTCCCTTGAGGCTCTAAAAGCTGATGTAGGATGTTGTCAAATATCACATTTCTGTCCTTGGAGGACTTGAGAAAATCTTCTCTATATAAATCGGAATTTTCAAGGATGCCAGGATGAGGGTATGCATATTTCATACTCAGCATAAATCACAGACTACTGAGATTTGGTTCAAGTATTGTATACGTTTAGTAATTGAAGCTTCTTCCATTTCTAGGGTCAAAGTGAACCATTTAAGAAAGAAAAATGGTAAGATACTTTTACTTTCTGTCAAGGTCAAGACAAGAAGAAACATTTGTTTGAACCCCTCTCTTCCAAATTATTTTTATTTTCTTGAACTAGGTACCTTTTGTTCTCCACCTGGCAAAAATCCTGCTACAGTCATTTTTCATTCTGAGCTGCTGGGTTCATATATTCCTTAACTCACAGTTCCAGTAAAGATTCTGGTGTTTATTTATCTATCTATCTATTTGTAATATTTAGCTTGTCATGACATAACCAGAAAAAATTTTAACAAAAATATGGTCTGTTACAGGATATTGTTCTGAGCTATACCCAGTTCAAATGTCTCCTATCCCACAGTTTCAGTAAAGACTCTGTCATTTATCTATCTTGAACTATATACATATGCGAAAAGTGGATTTGTGATATGAAACTAGTCACAACACAATGTAACTCTAAAATATTTTTGATGAAAGGGGTTTTTATTTTACCTCTAAGTACTGCTTAACTTCTTCTGCCCTCTTCATGATTTGGGTGACTTCATCCTTCAGTAAATCTTTTCGTTTCCCTGGTTTCTCGTCTGTAAGAAAAAAAGAAAAAGAAAAAAAAACATCTGATGGGGACAAAGAGTTACTGTAAGCTACAACATTTTGATGCAAATCATATAGCTACATATGAGTAAGCAAATGATAGGTGGAAGAAGCATGATAAGGAAATCCATGAACAGATCCTGCAAAGAGCAAAGAAACATACATAGATGATTCTGAAAAACACAAAGCTACCATCAACTATAACCTGCTGTCATACATACATAGGTGATTCTGAAAACACAAAGCTACCATCAACTATAATCTGCTGTCATACATACATAGGTGATTCTGAAAAACACAAAGCTACCATCAACTATAACCTGCTGTCATACACACATAGGTGGTTCTGAGAAACACAAAGCTACCATCAACTATAACCTGCTGTCATACATACATAGGTGATTCTGATGAATGACCCAACTCCAAAATAAGCTTAATTAAGGTAATTAACTTCTTGCAAATGTAACTCTGCAATTCAGCAAATACTCTGTAATTTGCATCCAGTGTTCTGTGCTTAAAACAGCCTTGCTCTTATCCTTCACTGGGGTTTACATTTATTCACCACCCGGGGGTTTCAGGTTCACTTACTTTGAAGAACGGACATGAGTTGTTCCAGACAGTCTTGATACAGAAAGAAAGCATTGTCGTAGTCCTCTTTGGAGTGCTATAAACACAAATATGTACGGTAAAAGATTATTGTTTATTAATTTGATAGTCGAAAATTGTAAGGTAAAAGAAAGAGGTAAGAAAACAGGATCTTCTTTCCTCATCCTCTCCCAATTGTATCCTTCCATACAATACACGATTCACAACTATAACACAGTACAGTGCCTCTTCACTCCATTCAGCTAAATATATACATACAAATATATAGTATAGAAAGTATTGTTCTCTGTTCTTACCGCCATGCTGGCTTCCTGGGACCGATGTAAACCCTCCTTCAGTTTTGGATAACCATTAGAGAGCTTTACTGTCAAAGGAAAGTGATAAGAGTCATAACCTATTACATAATTTTCTTCAGTGTGTGTTCCTTAATTGGGTATAGGATATATAGGACTTTGGGATACAAATATAATCCTTCAATTGGTACAAATTCTCTGGAGAAGCAAATCTAACATCATCTTAAGTAAACACTTGAAAATATGATACCTGCAAATTAGAGACAAAAAGTACTGTTAACTATTTGGAAGAGTTGAGATCACCATCTCCATCATGTTGTAGGATGATGTTTAGGGTTGCTTTAATCCGCTTGGAACTTTATGAATAAACCTGAGAAAGTGTGAGCAACACATGTTGACATGATACCTGCAATAAAATCTTTTTCTTATAATTACACCCTACAAGAAGAAACAAATGCTATAGAATCATATGTACCATAGACTGGTTTGCTTTGGAGAAGCTCTAAACTGTGCCAGTATTTACTGGCGACTCACAGACGTCACTCTCAAGGAATTTTAGCCTATTGCTGAATTCTGAGAGGAATGTGATGTTTTAACACAATTATATTGAAACGATATATACCCATCAGTACACGCTGGGATATTTTATGCAAGACCATCAGCTTCCAAATTTATGCACACCCCATTACTCTATGATCTAAAATCTGATCTCAAAACTGTTCTGAATTACCCTCAAAACTTTAAAGTCTGAAGTAAACCAACTTCATTTGCCCCCCCCCCCCCCTCTAATAAAAAAGGCCAAGAGTACACCCCAATATACTGTATATAAATGTAATCATCCTTTGATGGAGATTTAATAGTATATGTCGTCTTTCTTTCCACGATCCTCCTGGCAGCAGCCCAACCCCCCCCACCCCCACCCCAATTGCTTACCATGCTCAATGCTATCCTAAATCTGCTCTCTACACCTATTATACTTTTCTCATCACTGAATGCTTACAGAATACATATAAATATTTATATACATATAATATATGTATCTTGCTACTTGCTTCATCAATGGCTTAATCCATCCCCTATCCCTACCCCAACCTCACCCCACTTTATCCCCTCCTATTACATGTTTCAGGTCTACCCCACCTCAGTACTGAATACTTACAGAGTAGATATATGGGTTCTATTGCATTATCAGGTGGTTCCTTTTACTGCTGTACTGGTCGGGCTATTGGCTTCATCATTAATGTTATCCATCCCTTACCCCTACCTGGTTTACACGTTTCAGGTCTACCCAGCCTCAGTACTGAATACTTACAGAGTAGAT
>KN882425.1:151209-166791 GCA_000934455.1 Apostichopus parvimensis | reverse complement strand
ATCATCAATGTTGCTCTGAAATAAGCTAGACTGTAAAATAATGGTCACTTATGTTGACAATTTTGAAATCATTTATTTCAATGAGAGATATGTAAATTTGTTAAAACTTAACACTTTGCAATAATTTGGAGGGTGACAAATTCAAGGAAGAGTGCTCTTCAAAACTTTTTAACCAAGTTTAGGACTCTACAGCTTGGAGCTGATGTCAGAGACCTTTAAGGATAAATCTGCTTCCAGATGTCGTGTCTAGAACCTAGTTCATGGATTCGGTTTAGCATTACCCGAACGACAGCCAATACAAAAGTAATGAAGATACATTTTAAATGTGAAAGTACAACTGTGTCATGATAAGGAACTATGCAGGAAATCCTGGATGGCTTGCCATGAGCATACACCATGAAGAACAACAGTAGCTGTTTATTATACTGTCAATGATCTAGAACTATTAATTTTCACCATTAATCAAACTATACACATTGCAATGAAAAAAAATATATTATCGTTTGCTACCGATATTGAAGGAATGCTACACTGACACAATTTGTGGATTATTTGGAAATAAATAAAAACAAAAGTTACCTTTTTCCTTAAAACATCTTTTATTTTCTCATTTCTTTCATCTGGAAAAGAAAAAACATTTTCTTACAAATTTGAATGCAAAATGTAGTTTACTGTAGTCATATAGTTAAAGTCAGGGATGAATTTATCCATAGCAACCACAAAATGCTATAGAAAATGGTCAAATTGCCAAACAAGTGCAAACAGATTACTTTTTGACACTGGAATCGTAGTATTTTATAGTAAGCTGCACAAAATTTGAACGCTAAACTATTCCCTGAAAATACATACGCATTTGAATATTCTGCGGTTCTGATAAAGTTCACACATACGAGAAATAAATACATGCAGAAGTTAAATCTAAGTTTGTTATATATACCTACAGTTGTAGCTAGAATGAGATAACAAATATTGGTTAAGTATGATGCTGTTGTTAACTAACTTAATGCATATATATCAAGAGTTGCCATACTACATATAGTATACATAAAGATGACATGCGTTTTCTTACAATGCTGTCTATGATATAAAAGTAACTAATAAGGATATCATTTCATGTATCAGAAAGGCAGGCATGAACAAGATTCAATCCATATGGTTACTTTAGTTTATTTTGGTTCTGGTTTGGTTCAGTTCAGTTCATGAAACCAACAGAAGCTTATTTGAAATTCTCTCAATCATGCATGAACACCGACTCATACCAAGCCTTCTCTGTTCTGAGACTTATGAGGCAGGCGTGTAATTGTCTCACACTTTCCTTTTCCCAGGCAGGACTGCCATTTAAGGTCCTCATCTGATGAACTATTGCATACCTCAGCTGCTCAGCATTTTACCACTTTCACAAATACAGAGGACGGTCAAAGTATCCCATTCATCATCACTGCAGTGCAGCTGTGGTGAACGTAGTCGTTTCGAAACCATTGAAAGAACAGAACCAAACCCCAGTTCTAATTTGCAAACCGTAAATACCGAATCCACCCAGGATTCTGCTGAACAACACTGCAAAGTTGCCATTTTGAATAGGTCAAGAAGGTCTGTTACTGGTGCGGATTTGAACCAGGAACCTGATGGTTGTGGGGCAGACAATCTAACCATTACACCACGCCTTCACCACTTGGGAGAGTTGGGAGATTTATTAATTTCTTGAAATGATATTTCTTCATAATATCCCATAATATCTTATATTCTATTTGCTTACCATACATTAGATATGTAGATACAAACTGTGAATATTCATATCAGACAATATCTAACTCCAATTTTTTTTTTTACAATACTCTAATTCATTGATCCACCTGCATGCACGGTGATTCATTGGGTGCACAAGTGTATTATTTGGGTCAAAAAACAAAAAATAATTTCTGGTACTCACATTGAATGGCTGGCAAGAAGTATCTCAGTGATTTTGTGTACAATTCTATGGCATTCTTCCATTTGCCGGCATTGTCACATTTCACAGCTTCAAAGACCAGAGCTTTCTATGGTGAGAAGACAAATACATCAAAAGGATACTTAAGGCAATCACAAAACCACTTAAAGTAACCCTATCATGATATATCAAAGATTGGAGAAATGTGTAGCGAATGCAAGATCTACAGAACACACCAGCAGGATATCATTTTAACGGACATCGATATTGGCCCCAGATTTTAGGGAACAAAACGTTGCTAGAAATTTTTCAAAAGTACTTTCCAACATTCTGTATCTCCAAGTTACTTCCAGACATCTCAGAATGTTAAAATAGACAATTTAAATGTTTTAGTGAGAAAATGTTTTAGAAAATGTTAGTAAAATGTTTGTAAAAGTCAGAGCATCCTGTGTTCATTATTTCACTTTCCAGCATATTTAGGGATAACACTGTTGACCCTTAAGAATATCTTAAACTATTATCCCAGGATAACATTGATCCTCATTCTTGTAACAGGTCAACCATGACACCCGGTCATGCTTTTAATGGTTACCCATTTGGCAGTTTTGTGAAAACATATCCAGTGTTGTTCAACATACGATGGGTCTCTCCAGTGTTTCTACAGATGGCGTTATCATATCGGTCCTAATGCGCATGATCTTACTGTTTACAGATCTGTGAAAGTAACAACGATCGTGTGAAAGCGCTGACAAACATGAGAACACGTCCAATGAATTTGTTTACAGACAGCTGGGTGATTGACTCATGGTTTAAGGTTTCACCACTTGTGCTGTTTGTTGGAATGAAACACATGCTTTAGAAAAGACAGGTTAAGAAGTTTAAAACAAGATTACTTTGATGTATTCTTCAATAGTTACTAATGAAATTGTATGTACTACTAGGGATCAACTCAAAATACCATAATTATTTATGACTAGATAGGACCAATCACGGTGCCCACTGTGATTTGGAGTGTGGTTGGCTAGTCCCATGACAATCTTTCAAAGTAAAACACCATACTACACTTTTTCACTGCAATACTGATAATTATCTATAAGCTAAATCATCCCATCTTAGTTTTGACAAAGTTGTTTCCTACAAATACTTGCTACATTTTTAGTATTTATAACATGCAAGTTAAAACAAGAATGTTCTGAATCCTGACAAATTTTCTTCATTTCTGAAGTATTTCTCTGAAATACAGGTATGTTTAAGATTGTGACTTTTAAGCCACATCAAATGGCAAACCTTTTCGGATGAATATCACTAACAGAAACATACATACTATTATTATAAAATCACATGCATTGGATCTAGTAAACAATTAATTACGTTGTACACCAAAGGTTATTATGGTGCAGAATTACATGTACAAAATTGAGCATATAAAATACATTTTTGAATGTCACCAAAGTCAGGGAAGATATAAATGATATCTGCAATATTCATTATTCCCAATAGAGCAGGTCCTCCAAATGCAGTCACGCTTGAGAACATTTTATGACACACAGAACCATAGTTAGTGACACAAGAGGGTTATAAAAGGAATGGTTTTATTTTCTTTATTTACAAAAACAGATCAAATGATATCAACAACTTTATCTATAATTTCTGAAGAAGAAACCAGTTTTTACTCATTTTTTAGAATTTTTTAAGTAGGTCAGCGCAATATTTGAAACATTCTAGATTAGTACCTCTTCAGGTAAAATGTTATATTTTGATTTAACCGAAATCTTTAGATGAAAGTAACCGCTGAATTAATTAAATCTTACAAATGTTTTTAAGAGTTAGATATTTAAGTACAGGCAAAACTCAAAGGGGCACTGATACTCCAGTGTTGAAACCTTCCTTGGCACACACTCAACTGTAAGCTTCGTCAGGAGCACAACTCTACTTGATGAAGGAGACACTGGGTCGTTCAATCGATGTATGGGATTCAAGTAACAAACTAATAAATACAGTGCATAATTTGTGTGAGACAAGGCTGGAAACAGAACCACTAAATGGTTTTATCTCTGTGACTTACTGCTTTCTTTAAACTATCATCGGATGGCATGTGTTCAAGATCAATAAATGGATGGCCGAAAAAAGCCTCAAAATCTATCCTGTCGTTTGGGTCTCTCTGTAGCAGTCGAACGAGCAGATCCCGGCAATTATCTGAGATTGCTATGGCGGTTGGTATCTGAGGAGAGCATTGATGGCATAAAGATTTCAGATCCATTTATGAAAATTAGTCTGTCTAGAAATTGCTATAAAGATAAATGGACCAGTTTAGTTTGGGATGATAACATTTCGATCATTTATCTTCACCCTATCGGAGATCCGAAACCAATACCCATGCATGCATGCAAGTTAATGGCATTTTATGATATGGTTAAGTTACTTTTGTGTACTATATCTGTCATTATGGAAGCCTTTTTTTGTCAAGAAATATGCTATATTGGTTATAGATCACTTCTGTATGGGGCAGTGAAATCTTTGATAATTTATCTTCAATCAATCCTGTTATAAATAAAGATTAATACATATTGGTATTAGGTGACACAATCACACAATATCTCAACACTTCAACAAGAAAACACTTTATGAAGGCACTGCACATTACTTCATTATATACTTGCTGAAAATATCGCCACCTGTTTCATTCCTATTTTCTAAAAACTTAAAACACATACAATCATGAAAGAAACATAAAATGAAAAGTAAAAGAGTCATGACTTGTTATCAAAAGTAAAGAAAATCTTCTGTGTGAAGTTTGCCCTGAAATATACTAATTCACACACACACACTCCCTTTCAGGAACTATTTTGTGACTGCCCTAGGGGTTGGTTTGGAAGCATAGATGAAAAAAAGTTGGAAGCATAGATGATTGTGTTTGAAGCATAAATGGAATTATTTTTTATGTTGCGAAGGATTACACCTTCATTTCTCAGTTGGTTAGTGAATTTCAATGGATCTTACTTAAGATTGGACTTATCTTGGAAGACAATATTGCCCTGCGTTAAGTGCTACTACAATAAGTCTTCCAATAAAGTTTCCTTAATGGATGTAAATTGTGCACTCCTAAAATAATTCAATAACAATTCATTCAGTTCACAACATCCCCAATTACTCCCACACAATCAAAACAACAACCTGATACAATGGGATTTGTAATGCACGAACAACTCTGCAAGACAAGTCTTCTCAACTTGTCAAGGACAAATGGTATAATCCAAGGGGGGATTCCGGAGTTTAAATAAAGTTTAAAAAATATGATTGTTGTGGTTGAGTCCAAGGGACACAGTGTAATGATCTGTTCAGGGACCCGAACCTGCAAGCCTTAGATGACAAATCCACTGCCTTATATACGTGACCACAAGGCTCTCACAAAGCTATTTCTTTTTTTAATAGAACTAAAGAACTCACCTCTATAGGTTTTTGGCTGCTTATTTTCTCCGCTAACTCAGAATATGTTCTTGATGCATAAGGTGCTTCTCCAAACAGGCATTCTGAAGGAGAAAAGTATTACATGCAAACAGACACAGATAAAACAGATTAAAAGATGAAGTTATGTAATCTGCAATAATAATCCCTTCTATTAGACTTCAAGCAAGAACTATGTTGATTTATCTTAAATGTTTGAATGATAAATATCATAAATAAACAATAAGTTTCAAAACTTGCAGACCAAAAAAATTTCAAAGATATAAACAGATCTTAGATTCCTGAATTGCTAAATAAACACAACATCTTTGGAGATTCATTTGCACGCTGTGATGTTTGAAGTTACAAACGAAAATGTCATTCTACATTAACCTGATAATTGTGAGATTAATGCATGTAATGAGCTTGTACTGTTACACCTTTACTATGAATATGTAAATCCTGATATGTGATGCAATCATCATGAATATTTATGATTACTATTTATTGGTAGATATACTGCATACTTCAAAACTCAACATCTGTTAGCATTTGATCTTGTTAACCACAACAACAACAACAAGTTATTAAATTCCTGGAAAGCATTTAGTTTAGGACACTCAGCGGCCACATGTTCATGTGGGAGAATCCAAATGGCTTGTAGCTTTACAAGTAGAGTCGGGTGGCTATAGATCCAATTTACAGCTTCCCTCACGTTGGATATTTTATCCTTTTGGAAGCCATTTTCAGATGCGGAAAAAAACGTAGATATCCCCTGGATGAAAGACCAACCGTACTTTATCCAACCAGGGCTCAAACCCACAACCTCCCAGGTGTTAGGTTTCATTGCGTCTAATGCTACAACCTTTATCGACTCGATTGAAGCACTGGCCTTTTCAATTTCAATATAACGTTCAGTTTGGCTTACCGTACATGATAACTCCTGCAGACCATAGATCAACCTTTGCCGAATACCTCCTTTCGCATAAAATTTCAGGTGCCATGTACAACGGTGAACCTCTCAATGAATCAATCGTTTCCTCCTGTGCGAGGTGTTGGGCGAAACCAAAATCTGAAGAAGATAAAAATATCCAATGAAAAGTCTTCAGGTGAGATAGGTCCCAAAGAATCTCCTGGGATATCTTATATTTGTGTTAAAGGAGAAACCAACCCAACCATCATTTAGTATTGGCTGATGTGATAGAGATAAATATGATGAACAACTTCCGCGAACAGCTAAGAAAAATGTTATTCCCTATATTACAATTTAACGTTCCTTCACTGACAAGGCTGAAGACTTGATCAAGTCTAAAATATGACATCACCGAGCCACTCCTGAGAAGATTCACTTGTCTCACTGGTGGGATTGACAGAGATGTTAGTTTGTAACCTGAATTCATGTATGTGTCAATTCAGTGAAATTATGAACGGAAGAATATACTACCTTTCAATTTCTTTATATTTAGAATTCGAAAAAAAAGGGACTTATTGTGGCTTCTTTATTAAGAATGTGACTTGTAATAAATGCCATTTAATTTCTTGACAGGGAGTTTTTCTCAAATAATCAAAGTTACATCATAAACCCTCTGCTTCCCTGCCCCCCCCCTACCACCCAAACCCCCTCACACCCTCACATACATTTGAATCACAGTCTAGGTGCTAATGTTAGTATTATTTAATATCATAACAGTTCATTCTGATTGTGTGTTTACGATGCATGACACCAAACGACTGGTTTTGTTTAATATTTTTAATGGATTCTAGTGACTATAAGGACTAATCTACCTTGCCACATAATACTTGGAAATATATAAAATTATGAAAAGACTGACTTACCTCCTACTTTAAGCATTGGTCGGTCTACAGTACACAGCAAAAGATTCTGTGGTTTAAGATCCATGTGGGTTATATGTCTCTGGTGTAGATACTGCAGTGCACTTGCTATAAAAAATAAAAAAACATTTATAGGAAATCAACTGTTTTTCTCATTTTTAATTAATATTGTGTAATATTTAAACCTGATACAATTTACAGCAAAATTTCATAACATAGCATAATAAAATTTAAAATCTACACAAACAAAATTTTAATTTTCTTAATTGTATTCTCTTCTTGAGAATAACTGTAGCATGAAAAGTATATCACACCATTTGCTGGCATGTTAATTTTAAAATAACACAACAACAAGATTTATAATGAAACAGGTACAGCCAAATGCTAGATTCTTTGTTAGCTGACAGCTGATATTAATTTTATTTCCCCCAAAATAATATATAAAGATCCGGCTTTAGGAATCACAAATGATTTCGAGTTGGTTAGCATCATGTTTGATCTCTAGAGTAAGGCAAAATATGTCACCAAAAACAGAACTAGTATTGCTCGATACAGGTGAAAAAGGCCTACAGTGGAATTACGACGTTCGTTACTGATTTCAAACCTCTGGACATACAATCAGTGTCCATAGCCTATTTGGATAGGGTGTCCGCATATAAAGCGGGAGGCCCTGGTTCAAATCCAGGTGGTGGCTGGAAGTTTTTTCACTGTTCTGGATTTGCAATTCCATACAATTTCAATGATATACATATACAGATATAGCCAGTAAGCAGTTACTCTTTCATGGATAACATTAAACTTGTATTATACTAAGTATTGCCATACCAAGCTGCTGCAGAAACATTTTGACTGTTTGTTCTGGAAGAGCTTGTCGTTTTCTGATGAAGAGGGAGAGGTCCCCTCCGTTGCAGAACTCCATGATGAGGAAGATAAAGTCATCATCCCACTGCAAAATGAAAGTTTGAGATAATAGAAATAAACAAATAAATAAATAAAAAAATTAATAGAAAATTAGTAGTACTCAAAATTCATTTCAATAGCTTATTATGAAGTCTTTTCCATCTATCAATAAATCCATGCTGAAGTCATTTCAATAACTTACTATAAAGTTTTTCAATGCAACAAATAAATTCATGCTGAACTCATTTCAATAGCTTATTATGAAGTCTTTTACATTTATCAACAAATTCATGATGAAGACATTTCAATAACTTACTACAAAGTTTTTCAGTTCAACAATAAATTCATGATGAACTCATTTCAATAGCTTATTATGAAGTCTTTTCCATTTATCAATAAATTCATGATGAAGACATTTCAATAACTTACTACAAAGTTTTTCAGTTCAACAATGAATTCATGATGAACGGTCTTCATAATCTCTATTTCTTTCAGCAAGTTTTCTGTAATGCTCTTAGTAAGGCCACTCTTCGCGATACATTTTATAGCCACAACTTCTCGCACTGGACCCTTGTAGGAGTAAAAATGAAAACAACTTATAGGAATAATGGATGATGAAATCTTCCCATTTAAATTATTAGGACATTTATCACCCAGGGATAAAATACTGGGCAGATTCAACCCAGGGACTATACATGATATCAGGAGGCTATTTCCATAAATTATACTAATAGAGGTCAAGAAATGCCACAACATTATTTTGGCAAACAACCTTACTGAATGGTTTAACTGTTAGGCAACTTGATTTAACCTAACATTTACCTTGCATAAATGAAGTAGTAATTAAAAACATCCTGCAAACTATTGACTGTGCTCTATGCCTAATGTAAGAATGTTTTAATAAGCAGGTTGGTGTAATACTACTAGTACTTAGTAGTACTAGCCTAGTACTATAGTCAGTATTGCTAATTTCGGAACACTGCCAATTTCGGACACCCCTAAGAAATGCACGATTTCACCATGACAACCTACAGGAAGAGCCAAATTTCACCAAAAAGTACGAAATGACCCGTGTGCAAGTAAATACTTAAATATTTGTCAATAAAACGACGGAGATCTATGAAGTCTTTTATAATTACTGAAAGAGCAACTGCGCCACCAATTTTATCACCAGCGCCACACTGTGGGACTGTGTGTCCGAAAATTAGCAATACTCTAGCAAAGAAATACCAGTTCCACAATCACAAGAATCTTCTTGGAATACAACATGAAGAAAGTTTGCAGGAAAGAAAGTTTGGCCGTGTATCGTAATATAACACACTTCTCCCACCATATCAAGTATATTTTCAGGTGATTTATACCAGAAGATATAGTTTTGGGGTGTTTTAAGGCTTAGGTGTCCGGAATTGTCCATGTCCATGCTACTAGTGGTTAGTGTATCTTTATATCATCATGGCTATTCAAATGGCAGCTGGCTGAATAGAGATGCATAACCAACTCCCTTTCCTTCCCCCAAACTGCCAGGTGAATATCATGGACGCGTTTATTATATCATCCCGTTCTCCGACCAGTTTATGACTGGCAAAGAACTTTTTAGTCCTGTTCAATACGGTAGGTAGGCTTACTCATAGCCTAGGCCTAGTTCCACGAAAGGGAAGCAGTCGATTACCCCCATTTACGGTTCTAAAAACTAGTATCTTTGCGATACTTCAATTAAAGTAATAAACTATGCTTGATATTGTGTACCTTGCGGAAAGCTTTGTAAACTGTAGCATAGCTTCCACTTCCTAACTTTTCAGTTAGGACAAAACCGGGAACTTGTGGGAAGTTAGCTAGTCTACTCGCCGTAGACGAAGCCATTGCACGAAGTCCATCTATAGCAAAGATTGTAACAAGGAAGAGTAGACACACTACATAAAATGTGAAACAGGATATAAATTATCACGGGGAAGGTCGACATCACACACCTGCTAGGTAAAAGTTTGGCATGTTCTACAATTAAACAATAGATCGAATAGGCGACGTTTTTTTTTAAATAAACTAATAAGGAATCCTGACATAAACACCATGTAATATTTTAACTGATTCCAAAGCGAGGGGTAACATATGAATCCAGTTTCTACTTTAAAAAATGTTCATTGGGCCAAAATATACACAGTTTGAAATGTTTGTCATTCATTCCTTTATAGAATGAAGAATGTACGTGCTAATCCTTGTTGCATTATGGAGAAAATAAATCGTACAGTTTCTCATATTGAACATTAAATACGGAACGTATCTTACCTTGTTTTTTGCTGTCTGAAATTACTATATTGTTTTCTCTAATTACTAAGCGTCCAGCGGCGTAATTTGACACCGCTACTCTTTCCGTCAACTGTTAGCGCCCTCAATTACCCTTGTGGTATCGCTAGTTCGAACTTGCACCACTTCGACTTTCGACTTCGAGTCTTCGACCGCTCAACACGACGAGCTACCAACGACGTTAATCGCCTACATTAATCGCCTTATATTTACTTTCGATCGGATAATTTCTTATCAACTTGAGAAACGTTCCTATCTGACCGCTATAGATATATTTTATTGGAACCGTATTCCTTTATTTCGTTACATTAACTTTTCGTATTTTGTGAAGGATCTATAAACATACTTTTAATTATGGACGGATCCTGTATTTTCTATTAAGTTATTTCGCAACGGACCGACCCAGTTGACCGGAGTTATCGAACTGGTGAGTAATAATTTCGCTTAAATTTGTTACCGCCAAAACCGTAAATTCGACCTCTTTATAAAATATACTGAAAGGATAATATGCTGCTTGAGTCAGGCAAAATGCATTTGAACAGTGAATGCGTACAATTCGGGTTTGTGTTATTTTGCGATCATTTTCCTCCCTGTATTTAGATTTATTCCAAACCAAGCTTGTTATGTTTATAATTTCAAAGTGTTGAAAGAATTCATATGCCTATAGCCTCTCTCCAATAGCTTCGCAGACCTCACTGAATGGAAACTTAACTCATGATGCAAGCATGTCCACATTATATGAATTAAAGTATACCATGGAGCTATAAATCTGTTTATAGCTCCATGAGTATACATTCTAGTTATAATATAAAATTCAGTTTGAGCACGGTTGCCATGATTCCTACGTGTACGGTGAACTGTGTCAACAAATTTGAAAACAAAGCTTGGAACATTCAAATATATATTTCCAATGCTTTCTCTTGTAGTCTTTTTCCTATCGTTATCCGTCGGTATTTTTACTTTTTGCTTGCAAGGAAAACATGCCTCGACGGATGTTGTTCTTGGCCTAGTCTAAATTGTAAGTTGTAGCTACAACAATTTACCTACCCACGAAGTGAGGGCTCACGTCCCTATCCAAGGAAAACGTGACGTCATGCTGTTTCACTAATTGCTGTACAAAATAGAACGTAGTAATTTTTATATCTTTCTCGCCTACGATCTTTGATCTGGCCTACAGTTGAACAGTGAACAGCGCAATTAAATTTGTAAACATTGAAGACTGAATATATTAGGCATACATCACATGACAGCTACTACGTCATTCCATCCAGATTGCTCTGTTACAGTGGTAGATATTGGCTGATTTTGTTAACATTTTATCCTGACATTTCGAGAGAAAAAACATGTCGAAAAAGTTACGGAAGCGTTTTGCTGCTACTTAAAAGGAGAAAAGACACTTTTCGACATTTCGAACATTTCTTTCTTAATTTCCATTATTTGAGGCCATAAAACTCCTATTTTTTCTATTGAGGTTGTGTTACATCTGAAAAACTTACCCGTGTGTTAGACTAAGTAGTCCAGCCACATTAACGAGCCTGCCATGTTTTAAAGATCATTTCTCAAAAATTATAGGACAGAGGAAATGTAGAAAATGACTACCATATACCTGGGGATAACAGTAATTTCTGCAGCATATCAAACTTAAGTTTGTGCAGTTAAATAATACGCCAATATCTGCGTCTGTAATAGTGATACATGCGAAGGCTGACTTTCATTTTGGTAAACCAAAGCGCAGTAGCGACTTTCCCACTTTCTAAATTGGTTCTCGAGAATGACTTATCTGCACTTTAGCATATTAATTTTCATGAATTTTGCAAACACATTATTAAGCTGGAATCAAGCACTTTCCCGTTTCCCCCCTTCTCAATACAAACACACACATGCATACCACAACCCAAGCTCCCCAGTCTCTCTCTGTCCAGCCTGGAATCCCTGGGCGGCCATTCGGGCAGAAAATACAACGATGAAACGAATAAACAAGAAAGTCAATTGAAAAAAGAGGAAATATGCAAAATGAAACAAACATAATGTAATACCAATGTAAACATTGTGAAAGGCAAACTTGAAAGAGAAATAAAAAGACAATCCTGTAGCGAAACATATCAAACACATGCTACCGAAGGATAAACAAGGAGCACCGGGAAGTCACAATTGATCGACTTGTCAGAACAAAAAGATCAATCGCCACCATAAAAACGAGGATGTATTGTAAGCAAAAGAACATTCGCACGAAATCAAAACGAACGCTCACACGCGACACGAACAAGTGCTCAGAACAAATAGAACAAGCGCCACGATAGAAACGAAGATGTAACATAATCATAAGGACATTCGCACGAAATCAAAACGAACGTTTACGCGAAAACGAAAGAACGCCTATGAACTAAAAGGACAGATGCCCCTGTTTTGGTTTTCCTTGACCGTGTTGTATTGCGAAATGTAGTTACGTCATCTTTTATGCACGATACTTCTGTCCAACCACTCTGAAATGGGTTCAGAAGGTCAGGGAACTGTGTGGGCTAATCGCCGTGTTGTCATTGTGCTCACAAGGGAATTTTTAACCGGGGCAGAGGCAGACGAGGGACACTACCGGTACTGATTATCATAGACAGGCCTTGTCACCTTGACCAAGTACATATGGGCCGGATGATATGACGCTAAGACACAAAAGTTCTATGCAGCAAGATCCGGTTCGAGCTGCGCCGTTGTGGTTTGCTGAGGGCATTCCCTAAAATTATCTAAGAGGCGTGCTTAGTATATCGCACTCTGTTTGATTTGATTTCCCGGCTGTTCGTTTTTTGCCCACTGTTTGTTTTGATTCTGTCCCAATGTTCATTTTGATTCTGTCCCAACTTTCGTTTGATTCTGTCCAACTTTCGTTTTGATTTATGGGGAAAACTTTCAATCGTAGGGGTGAACTTTTTAGTTCGCGCAGTCATGTCGTTTATCGATGGCTTAGTGTAGCTTTATTTGGTTGTTTAGCTTATTCCTTTTGGTGCATCTTTTTCTTATGATTATCTGTATGATTATGTTAATTTCTTTGCTTTGATCTGTTTATTTGTTCTTTTCTTGTTTAGAATATTTAATCCCATATCCTTTCAGTCTATCTGTAGTGCACTACATTCTAATTATTGTTCCTTTTCATCTTTGTTCTTGTCTGTTTGTCTCTTGTTTCATCGTTGTATTTTTTTGCCCAAATGGCCGCCCATATTACTTCAGCATCTAATGCACTGTAATGTATCATCAAAAAGGAAAGGTAAATAGCGCCCTGCTAATTGTGCTCCTATGGCAACAGAGGTTATTTACCATAGTGTTCGTACGTGAATTGATATAACACTGGAAACATCTAGGACGTGTACGTACGCGTGTGAAAAGACCGTATAAGAACATTTCATCAAAAAAGGCTAGGGTTACCAGTGATGAAACTTCTTACGTTTTCTTTTAGAAACTGACTTACAGGAACCTTTTCTTTGGTTTGAAATTACATGTTGACACACTTAACAATACCTGCTTAGTTACAATAACTAATTGGCCGTAAGGTTGGCCTTTGTCAGGGGCATTTTTCACTGCTGTTCGAATTCTTTTAGTTTAGCCTGAGGAGTGAGCACCGGTGTTATTTGTTGCTCAAGGCCTTTCCTTACGTTCTAAAGCAAGTACCAAAGAATCACCAGTCTTTGTTCCTGTTAAGACGTTCCACATAACCTCAGAAATGTTGGCGTATCAGAAACCAAGGAAGACCAGGGAGTTTACTGGACCAACTCCACACTCTGTGGCGATTGTGAGTAGCCTAGCCTGCAAATAGTCTAGGCCCTAGGCTAAGTAACTATATTATAGGCATAACCAGGCTGAGACCAGGCTGTAGCCTAACAATAACATTAATGACTAACATTGGCCTAACTTACAACTCACATCTGAGTAACACTAACACTAGTCACAACAGTGTCACGCTAGGTATGTATATCCTATGATAGGCCTACGCAAAATTTCTTAAATTTCCCCCAAAGTATGTAAGGTTTTTTCTTCTAATTCCCAAAACATAGATCAAGCCTAGTATGAGTATGATGAGGATATAGTCTTGTGGTCCCAATTCATTCCCACTCCCAGCTACCACTCTGCAAGGAGGAATGACCAGTAAACTTTCATTGAAGATTAATGTGGACAGCTTGCTTAGTGTAGCGGCATAGCCTAATTTGTTACAGAATTTATTACTGTGAAAGCATCACTTCTTATTGTAATGAAGTACTCCTCTAGGCTTTGTACAGTTTGTTGGGAAAGAAAAGTGATTGTATGGCTACAAACAGATTACAACAAAATGTTTCATGTCACTAAAAGTTCTACAAATATAAATTTCCATCACCAGAGAGCAAAAATGCCCAGCAAGCAACCTCCAGACCACTTAATCCTGGAACGTAGAAAACGGGATGACATGAGAGAGGAAGCAGAGGCAGTTACAAAATACAATGCTTTGTTTGATATGAAGAATGACTGGGAACAAATCACTGACAGACGGATTCTACAAAATACTGTCAAGAGAAGAGTGAAAGGTCTAATGCAGAATGAAGAATTTGCCCTAGATGATAGACGACAAAAGTGAGTAATGTTTTAGAAAACATAGTTGTAGTATCTCAGGACTTCATATTCAGTATTTTGAGGAGAGCTTCGATAAATTTGAAGTAAAATTTGCTACTTTGGGCCAATATTTTTTGTAAAACCTGAGGTAAAGAAAAAGTGACTGAGTTTATTGTTAGACAAAAATGGATCAATGTATGGTATGTTCATTGGTTTTATGTTTTATAATTTACTTAATATCTAAAGCAAAAACTATGAACTTTATCCTACTTAAATTTTGAGCCACAAGTCATTCTGCTATGCATACATGTGGCAAATAAGATTGGGAACAAAAGCTAATGAATTACTTGCCCAATTAACTACTGAAATTGTGCAGTCATTGTGCAGTCATTTCCATCTTTTTTCACTCTCCATTAGGCTAAAGGAGCTTCTTGCTGAAGAAGAAGAGATGTACATGATGGAGATGGAAGCTGGAGAGGAGACACAGCTGGAGAGGCAAGCCAAGATGAGAGAAAGGGCTAAAAGTCTGAAGGAGAAGCGAGAACAAGAGAGACTCCAGTTGGTAGCAGAGAAGAATGACCAAAGATGGAGGTAGTGTGATCGTTCTG
>KN882425.1:124272-138797 GCA_000934455.1 Apostichopus parvimensis | reverse complement strand
TGAACTTGCTGCCCAGAGAAAGAATTCTAAGGAGCAGGTGTTCCTTCCATTTGGCAAAGTTCTTTTTGACGGGCAGTGCATATATGCCTAGCTCTACTTTGGTTTTTATATTCCTAAAACAAATTAGCTTTGTAATTTATTAACAAGTTTCTTCAGAAGGTGCAAAGAGTATGAAGACTGCACCACTGGCTAAAATGTAGGTGTTTGTTTTTTCCTTCCTACCCCCTCCCAATGGTTGGGCTGTGTAATGAACAGCTGCACTGGTTGAAGCATTGACCCTAAGGGCTGCTAACCCTGAGAACCCCAAGGCCTGGAAACATAGTCTGTTACACTTTAGTGTTAAAGAAGTTTACCAAAATTACACTATGAAGGTTGTAATGATGGCATCTATACCTTAGAGGTTTGCAAGTGAAAGCCTATAAAAGGGATAGGGAACTGTTTTTGTGGAGGAAGTGGAGGTGGAAGGTGAAGATATGGTGACAGTTGCCAGCATCAAAATACAGAATGAATAAAATAAATAAATAAAGATTGTTACAAATTATGAACTGCCCTTATAGGTCACCTACAGTGGTAATGTTTAACTCTTGTTTTGCTGCCTGCTTTAGGGCATTAAACTGTTTCTCATAGAGGCACTGTCTAATATATAATTTAATCCTCCTCAACCTCTCAAAGTAATTTGGTGAGTTAAAATATCAAGGAAATGATTCTAGAAAAGTTAAGATTGCCATTAAGCTAACTTGAACTGGGTTCATCGTTCATGACTCCTACAGAAATTTATTTGGAATTTCATCATTTGATGATAAATTGAGATCTTGTAAGATCTTAAATATCTGCTTTATTGGCTATAGCTAGAAAAGTTTCTTGAGATTATGTAATCGACCTGCCACGGTCGTAAATCAACCTCAGGCTCAACAATTAACCTGCATAGCTTTAAACACCATTAGGCTCTTTGTGTATAAAACACTGTGTGGAAACATGTTCAGTCTACTGTACAGTGTAGTTTATCCCATAGTGTTCACACAAAGACCCTCATACAAGAGAAAACAAATGCCAGGTGTTGCAGACTAATTAGTAAAAAGAGGTCATTTTACGACCAAGGCAGGTTGATTACGTAATCTCAATAAAATTTCCATGGTAGCGTGCTATAGTTGGGGTCTATACAGCAGACCTTTAAGACCTTATTTAATAGATACGGTTCAAGTTCCTTGTGCAGAAGGTTCACTACAGTACTAACAGTAGCTGTATGCAACGATATATTGAGAACTTCCCTTTGATTTAAACGACACTTCTTTTGGATAGCGATTGTTCAAGTTCAATGTCTACAGGTATTGACAAGGTGTTGATCGTAGCTTGGTTTCTGCTTTGGAACTGTGACAAATTTGCCAAGTAGAGATCAGCACTTTTCAACCGTCATGTTGATGATTCACGAAGGAGGAAGTTTTTATCCGTACAGTACAGTAGACTGTATTATACAGGGATCATTGCTTCCTAAGACACATCACATCTTGTCCCTTGTAGTTTGACTGTAACACTTTGTTTGATGAGATGTGGTTGATCAAGCATGCAGATGTAAAATTATAACAACAATGACTAGTGGAAAAGAATAAACTGATCAGCACCTTTCCTCTGGACAGGTATTTCCCCTTCTTTCAGATCATACTTGTGTATATTGACTGTGAGTAGATTTATAGAATTTTACATCTGTACTGCACTAACACTGTTTATTCCACTGCCTGCCTGGTTTGAATGGTCAACATCATGCACTAATTTTAAAAAGGGGACACAAACCAAACTATCATATTTAACTAATATATGATGTCCAGAGATCTTTGTGAAGAACAACTCTTGCAAACAGGTAAGAAAATATTGCTTCGCTTGGGAGATATTGTAGTTTAAGAGTTGTGTCTGGGAACTGTCATTTTTTAAACCTGTTTTCATAGTGCCACTAGTATACATGTAAAAGCCAAAATGACTGTCTCTTTAAAACATTTCATGTTGTTCTTCTAAAACTACACATCAATGATTTTCAGTAATTGCTGCATTTTGATGCAAGTGTTGTACATGTATGGTTGCTACACAGAGCTTTGCATCAATTGGATTTTACAGGTTTCATTTTGATAAGTTAACTGTTTTGCCTTGTCATGGGGATAATAACTGTACCTCCTACGTCCACAATAAATTTTAAAGAAGGGAATTAATTTCAAGGCCTTGGCAATGTCAGAGCTGACCAGTACAGTATAGAATGATGAGACAGAATACGGCAATTTAAAGAGCTGGTTTACAAATCCCTAAGTTCATTAGACATGAAGAAGATTTTGAAGGTTAATGTCCGCTTTTGCTGCATTACAACAAGTGATTACCTTGTTAATAAATTGCATTTTGAGGCAACTAAAAAGGTGTAGAGGAGATGTGTTCATATATACTGTATGTTATATGTGCTTAGAGTACCACATGTATGTACAGTAGAGTACCACATATAACTCTACAGAAATGTAAAAGATGTGTGGGACATGTGATATTTGCCACATGTATGCAGACCTCTGTAAACCAGTACAGCAGTCAATTGTATGTGCGGAGGATATGTACTTGGAAACAACTATATAGGAGACAATGGGCAAAAAGCATTAAGAGGCATCTTGTTGAGTTTTGGCACATGACCTAGATGGTTTAGAAGGTGGTAGAAAATTCTATATAAAAGCGGAACTTGATGGTGCATTTCCTTCTGATATTTCATCCTACTTGTTGTATAATCACTTTCCTGTAGGTTTCCTAGGAAATGAAAGGAAGTACTATAGCAGGGTTGTACACAGAGCTCAAGAAGAGAAACTAATCTGGTTTAAAAGCAATCCAACAGATACCATTGTTATTTATAAAGCAACTCTGTTAAATAGTCAGTTTGTAATTTATTTAGATCATTCTGACCAGGCCAAGTTATGAATCCTCACAGTACGGTTACTTTCATGAATCCTCATAGTACGGTTACTTTCATGAATCCACACAGTACGGTTATCTCCATGACTCCACACAGTACGGTTACCTCCATGAATCCACACAGTACAGTTACCTCCATGACTCCACACAGTACGGTTACCTCCATGAATCCTCACAGTACCGTTACTTTTATGAATCCTCACAGTACGGTTATCTTCATGAATCCTCACACTACGGTTACTTTCATGAATCCCCACAGTACGGTTATCTTCATGAAACCTTACAGTACGGTTATCTCCATGAATCCTCACAGTGAGGTTACCTCAATGAATCCGCAGTCGTTGGTCTGTCTGTCTGACCAGTATGTCCAGCCATTTAATTGCTTCTAATTAGCTAAATAATTAAATGTACAGTACCTCAGAAATTTTATGTACCACAAAATAATTTAAATGATGCACTTTAACTATTGTCTTCTCATTAATTATGTTAACTAACTTGTGTTAATCCGTTGTCTTCTAAAAGACAACTTCCTCAATCCTCTCTTTGTCCCTCTACTGTTTATCTCCTACCTCTCCTCTTCCCCTGTTGGTTTCTACTTTCTTTCTTCTCTCCACCCTTGTCTACTAATCCCCTTTCATTTATCTCCTTGTGTTCACTATGCTCATTAACCTGTCTGTATTCTGTGCGTGTTTTTGTCCCTTCTGTTACTGTATGTTACTTGTCATTTAGCCTCTGAAGAAGATCCTGCTAGGATCGAAACGTCAGGCCAACTTACTTAATTACATCTTTTATAAGCATAATAACTCAACCAAAGCGTGCAATCTTGGTTAGTACCATTTGACAAACCTTGACCTTGACAAATTTGTAAGGTATTGTAAACATGTCATTTGTGGTCATCAAAAAGTCTTCTGTTTCTCCATGGAGTTTTGAATTGCATCAAAACATAAAAGTGTTATAGAAATAACACAAAAGCAGGGTTTTGTAATGGTCTACAAGATCTCCAATTTAAGGGCGTTGTGGTCAAGTGGTTAAGGCAGTGGACTGGTGATCTAAGGATTACAGGTTCGAGCCATGGCCAGATCATTGAGTTGTGTCCTTGCGCAATGCGCTTTATCTCCATTGCCTCTCTTCACCCAGGTGTATAAATGGGGACTTGCGAGGTAACTTGTAAATATGGTTAAGTTAAGTAAATATAGTCAAGTTACCAATGACCAGGGTTGTAAAGTCGTGTGAGAGGGCCTTGGCCCTGAACAAGACTGTAAACCTCAATAATAAATCTGAGTGTGTGCCTTAGAATGTGATCCTTTCAAAAATAAAATTAGTGCATGAAGTTGACCATTCAAACCAGGCAGGCAATGGAATAAACAGTGTTTGTGCGGTACAGTATAATATAGGACAACTTTGTACAGGTTAACAAGTCTTGTTTTCTTAGGAATAAACCCGTATAAATATACACTTTGTAAGTTTATGGCATGTTTGTCTATCTACACAACCAGCAAATCCTGCATACACGGTTTACTATGTGTCAGTTCCATAGTGCCTATTCAGCATACTGTACATACTGTATATACACAGTACTATAAATACAGTCATAAAATAATCACTCTCGTTAATAATACTCAGGTCCGCAGGGCTGTTGGTGGACTTCTTAATGGATTTTTTTCAATGAACGCAAACTGTTAATGTGACCATGGCCGACAGCAGAGCACTTTCGTCTGATTTAAAATTTACTGCTTGTTGATGATATTTGGGTGAGGGTGACATCGAGGAAGACGATGTATATACACATGTTTGCATCATTGCATAAATTCAGATATATTCAGATTTGATATATATAGCCTATACGTGATATTCTTCGATTTATAGCCTATTTACGTGATAATCTTCGATACATAGCCCATATACCGTGATGTTGAAAGGCCTTCTGATGGCTTTCATTTCTCTTTCAGGATACAAAGTAATTACTACTTTTTGCATACATAATGTACACATGTATGCTCATGCCTGCAGTGCAGTAGTTCTAGTATTGGAAGGATCTACACATATTTTCAACTATATGTCAATGAATTAGTAACACTCTAATGTATTATCGTACCTTTTCGCGTTTGGGTGACAACTTTTCAAAATGAAATCGTAATTGATCATCTTAAGATTTTTCCACAAAATATTTAATTAGTAAGTGTAATAACTTTAAGTACTGATCGTCGTTTGGGATTTCAAAAAATTAAGAATTTGTGAGTGAGTATGTATGTAAACAACTTGGTCTCAAGACAAGATGAAAAGCAATCTCCTTTCATCAATTGACTAGATTAATTCATAACTAGATAGCAAACATATTTGTCCCCCCCCCCCTTCCCCCAAGAAAGCAAGATGGAAAAAAAGAATGCTTAAATTTTATTATGGACAGGAAGATATATATGCCTGGTTCAGAATTCTTTACATTGATTACAGAACAGTCCCTGGGTTTTTGAGGTGGGGGTAGGGGTAGGGTGAAATTATAAGGTATTTTAATTACAGATCACATTCTTTGTTTGCTGTAGCACTATGATAGTACAGTGAAGATAACTCAAAGAAAATTGTAAAAGTAGGGGGAAAATATGGAAGCTGGTCTTTAATCTGTGGTTTTTGCAAAGGTTTTTTCCACACCATTGGTTTGAATATTAAGGTCATACAGTCATACACCATGGATAATTTTTACCAATCTCCATATCCAGTCACATGCAGTTCATATGTTTCATTGGTAAGAGCGACATCCGCCCAAAGTACCTTGTATAATTTGCTCTTCAGAACTTTTTCCTCCTTGCAAAAAAGTATAAATATGGGAAACTTTCTAGATTGATATGGACTTGAGATAGTGTTTGACTCCAACTTCACAACTGGTGACACTGGAGATTTGAAAGATACACATGCACTCAAAATGCTTTCATAATTGTGAAGAATTAACTGCAGATCAGACAATATTTAACTTTTTACCCAAGGTTTTGCAGATCAGCTTGGTCTTAAATCTGGAGATAAATTTGACAGTATATAGTATGCATATGTATGCAGATAAGAATTCACTGTAATTGACTTGACGTTTATTTGTCCTTGCTATTAAGAGATTAAAGTCAACAATTTTATTTGGGTATTAATTTGATATCATCTACTTTACCAGTTCAAGGTATTTATTTGTTACTGGAGATATGAAAGGGGGGGGGGGGGGGGGGGGGCTATAATACCACTCAATGAGCACACAACCAGTATTAATTATTAGACTACCGTACAACTTAGTGAGCTTACATTACACAGTTGTATGGACCCGTATTGATGAAAGACAGTATACAGACATTTGAACAGAACAAGTGGAACTGAATACCTTTATCTCATTGCGTGATAAGTTTGTACTGTTTAGCTACCAGGATTAACTGGTTATCTTTCGGTACCCAGTAGTGAAGGCGTGGAGTGCTGTGGTGGTCAACCATGTGTAACTTCAAACACACATAGACTGACTATAAAGTACACTGACTATATACAGGGTAGTGTTATTATTGCAATGTACAGGAAGTTTTGTTGTCAGTGTTGAGTGTGTAAGCATAAACTGTGTATGGTCTGATTCTGGGCTTGTCTGGAGTATTTGTCTGGAGTGTTTTTCCAGAGTAATTTTTCCAGAGTATATATTTGTCTGGAGTTTTCCAAGGATATGGGACTGTACATATAATGTGATAGAGATTTTTGAGCTCAGCAGCTGTGCTTGAACCCTGAAAATCTTGACATCTAAATATTATGGCGGTAAGTTTTGTAAGATTTTACATATATTTTAATGCTGGTTGTCGTACATGTATAGTTCAAGTTTATAGCTCTGTATGTTGTTTTTGTGACTCTCAGTGCATGCTACAGGATTTCATGGTTTATTATTATTATTATGATGATTATGATTATGATTATTATACCACATGTTTTAAGTGCTCAATACAAAACAAAGAGTCTGCTCACAAGTACTTAAAAAACAAAAGATGGAGAAATAGTCATTTGATAAAGCTGGATCAGGTACTTAAGTAAACACAGGAAGAGATGTGTCTTGATAGTTTGTTTAAAAGCTTATAGCTAATTGATAGTACGGGTTGTCATCAATTGGAAACTTGTTCCACATATGATGATGGTGTACAGTATAGCCTAAAGTACTCTTAAAACATAACTGCTGATTATTATTGTTATCATTAAAGCAGTCTTCTGCACAAACTTAATCAACAAATTTACCCAACCTAGGCAGCATAACATTGTCACTTAATTGTAATTGATCAAACCACATCAAGACGCCTAAAGTTGTAGATTTTTCCACTGGTCATGAATTCGATTCAAATCCTCTACATTTTCTGTTCTGGACTGCATGGGAAGGTTAGAATGGTGATGCACTGTTTGGTAAATTAACGTTAATCACATCTAGGTAAAAAAGCAAAGCTTGTAGCATTTTAGACTATTATGTACTTTTTTCCATGAAATGAAGCTTGACTATAGTATATACTGTTTAATTAAGACAATGAACCAAATTGGAATTAGGATCAAATTGTAATCATTATTTTTCTGAATCAAAATGAACCAAAAGGTTTTTTTTAAGATGACGACAGGTGCAATCATATACACAGTTGTCTCGTACAGTACAGTGTCTGATACATACAGTACAGTCTTTATAAAGGGATTTGTGTATACACAGGTATGTAGCTATTGATTTAGTAATTTCAAAAAAGAAAAAAAACCTTGACATTGCAAATTTCAAGATTTTAAGCACTTCTTAAATATGTTGGTTAACCTTATAATTGTGATACGATCAAGATTAATCAATAGTTATCTTCATATCGGATACTTCTATAATACAAACAGTCCATATAGATAGTCATTTTAAAGTTACAGTGATAATTAATATGCTGAACTCACTCACTTTAAGTTACAGTGATAATTAATATGCTGAACTCACTCACTTTTTAAGTGATAATTAACAGTGATAATAGTAATCTTATGTATTATAGACACGCAGTCTATACACAGCAGAACTTTACAGTTCTTCAAATTCTCAAGTATACTTTGATGCCAATTACAACACAAATGTATAACTTGTTTCAATATGCCTTTGTTAATTAGCTGATCATGATGGTGTTTCTATTGTAACCAACTGAAGGAACATTACGCACATTTGGTTAAAAGCTACACATGTATATATATAGACATTGTATGGTAGGTAATCACAGTACTATCAACAACTCTGAATTAACTATAATAGTTCACATGCAGCTCTACATTATACTGTAAGGCTATACACCGTACCTAACTAGTGTAAGATATGAACTGTATACATACAGTACTATAGGCACTGTACTTCGGTGTTAAAATTGTACTTTAAATAACAAGTGTTGTCGTGCATGAAATGATGTGCACTGACAGCTTTCCAAACTATAAGCATAGGCGTAGGAGCCCAATTTGATTTGGGGGGGCTGTAACAACTTTTTTCACGCGCTCCGCGAGCGTTCAACATGTTAATGTACATATCATATAGGCATGCATCAGTTATTACATCGCATGCCAATTACATACAATCTTTTGCCGTGTTATTACCGAAATGGCGAATTAGTCGGGCAAGCTTAGAACTTTATTTTAATTGCCAAGGAGATTTTTTTTAAACTATTGATTTCCTTTAGCTACATCATTGCAATTTTCTTTTTCTTTCAGTAGGTGCCCGAAAAATTCTGAGTATATTGCCCAAAATTTCACAAAAATATTTGGTTGAGGGGGGGGCTGCAGCCGCCCCCGGCTTCCTACGCCTATGACTATAAGGTCCACTTAATACAATTATATGCCAAATAATTAATATATGACACCCAGCTGTAGATTATAAGCTTTAAATAACAAGTGTTGTCTTGCATGAAATGATGTGCACTGATAGCTTTCCAAACTATAAGATCCACTTATTATGCCAAATAATTAATATGTGACACCTAGAGCTCTGTAGAGTATACAGTTGGGTAACCTTTATCACTGGTTGCTATGATCCCAATTAAATAGATGTTGGGTATAAACATTGGAAATGTTATCCTTAAATGTTATTTGATGATACATCCTACGAAGACATCCGGGATTGTAGCAAACACACAATGAGCACTCAGCTTTTCAATATTAAATTACTGCAATATGAGCCAGATCGGAAAATTGATAACTTTTGGGATAAACAGAGTTGACAGACTTAACTACATACTGTAGGTATCATGTTAACAATCGAATCCCTTAACTCAAAACAGAAATATCTTACTGTACTTAAAGCCAAATAACATGACCCTGTTTTTTTTACTTGTATGTACAGAAGCTCACCCACTCACCCACCCACTCAGTTTCCCATACAGTACAGCACTGTACAATGTTCACCCACTCCACCCAGTACGCTATATACACTGTACAGTAGCTATTATATAGTGTGCACTCACTCCCCTAGTACTACATGCACTTTACTGTATACTGTACAGTATACCTATACTGTATATGTGGTTCAACCACTCCCCCAGTACCACCTGTAAGTTGTATACTGTAGCTATAATATAGTGCTCAACCACTCCCCCAGTACCCAGGCACAGTACTGTATACTGTACATTAGCTATACTACATACGATATTCAACCATTCCCCCAGTACCACATGTTTACAGTTTGACCATGAAGTGATCCACACTGTAGATACAGTACAGTATGTACTGTATGCAGCTTACTATAGCTGTATTGTGTACAAGCCATGTCTGTATGGGTATGGTAACAATTGATTTGTTCTCACAAAAGCCTTTTGTTACAATAGTAGTTTACATTCCGCTGCACCCATCCTAGTTACGCACTTAATTGTCGTTTTTTTTTATTCTGAGATGTACTGTACTCCCACAGCACATGAAAATTCCCACATGCAAGAAGGTATGCAAGGTGCCAGAGTTTATGAGTGTGTCAACCTACAGTAATTATCATCATTACCAGTACAGCCATGCTTGATGGCATCTTATCACACTCTGAATATCAAACCTTTAAGAATAATGTTTCCAATATCATCACCTATATGCCTCAGCAGTACTACATCTAGACTGCTTGCTGTACAGTATTTATATATTGCAACTTATTTGGATACAGTCTGCTACATATCACTGATTGGTGTACTCCTATGACACCATATGTAACTGCTTTTACACTATATATGATACTGCTCTATATTGTACTATGCTCATACAAAATTGATTTCTGTTATATTACTTGTTGATAAAGAGGCAGGTGCTGGAAACGTGACATTTGCATTGAAGCGTCAATTGACTCAGCATTCGGTCTTATATGCATTTACAGTATTTATTTACATCTTAGCTCATGCATGCTCGTCAATAAATTCAAAATCATGAGAGTGAAATGAACACGTATGTATATCTATGCTGCTTCGTGGTACGTTGAGCTGCTTTATTATAATTTTGTGCGTTTTCATTAAAGTTTGAACTCCTCATCTCTCACAGTGGATTACTCAAAATTGTTACCGAGCAAACATTGTTTACTGTATATTCTTATGCAGGAAATAGTTTTCGTTTAGGGTAGAAACAAGATACTATTTATTAAACAGGTCTACTCTCCATTTTGGTATTAGTTATTGATAACTTATCCTGTTGCTATTATTATAAAACGTCAGGGATGTCACTTCGTTGGGTCTGTGCTCATATTTGTATTCTTGCACGGCCACGTGTACTCCCACTCGGTCTGTGTGATATTTGTGGTAAATGCCTTGTACTCCATCTTCATGCCAAGGGGAATTCTACTTTTACTTGTACTTATACTGTTTGTACTCTAAAGTACTGCAAATCTGGGATATGTAATGTGTCAATCTGAGTGAATACTCTACATTAACTTAACTTGTGGCTTGATTATTGATAATTATTAATAATTTATGCTTTTCCACAAATCAAGGGCAATTTTAGGAATCACAAACTTCGAGAGGAAAGTAGAAAGGCCATGCAAGTGTTGGTGATTGTCTTCAGAAAGGTGTCAATTTGGAAGTAAGAAGAGAAGGAGGGGGAGGGAGGGGGGGATATTTACTTCGTTCCTGGCTTACCTGTCTCCTCACAACCTTAGCACCTCATTCTATCGTGTCTAGTATGCCCTGGTAACCTTTTAACACTGTGCGCCCTCTATGACCGGACCCCCCGGTCTATGCCCTTCATTCTCATTCTACCATCCAAAGTGCCAACATCGTGCGTTTTGTTGTCAGGATTTCCTACAGCGATTTTCCTACGGAATTGGAACCTATGTTCTTGGTCTTTTCCATAATTTGGATACTGAAGTATATTGGCATGGCCTGTTATCAGTGTGGGTGCAATGTTGTATGTTGCCAAGTTTTGGGGCAGGGGGAAAGGGGGGGGAAATTTTGAACATAGTGAGCCGAGACAGAGCAGTATTGTCATAAATATTCTGTGTTAGTATTTTACTTGAGATGTGGGGTGGGTTGTTCTCCAACGAAATTACAATCAAGTAGAGAAAAGAATATCTGACTTAATTCCTGCGGTAATAAAATTAATGAAAGGTCTGGTTTTGTTTCTTTCATAGGAATCCACGTCACAACGAGGGGAATATTCAGCTGTTAAGACCGCCATGGAGGAAGGTACAGTAGACTGATCTTGTTATTTATCAGAGGCAACATTTCAGTCCTTTGAATCAGGAATCAGCTGGAATTCTTTCGTAGTGTAGATCTCCCAGTGGTGCACGTTGGGGCGTTGTGGTCAAGTGGTTAAGGCAGTGGACTGGTGATCTAAGGATTACAGGTTCGAGCCCTGGCCAGATCATTGCTTTGTGTCCTTGGGCAAGGCACTTTATCTCCATTGCCTCTCTTCACCCAGGTGTATAAATGGGGACTTGCGAGGTAACTTGTAAATATAGTTGCGTGCGCCGGTTTGTGGCTGCACCCTATGGGAAGTCCCCCGGGGGACACGTGGTTGTGGTGCACTGTGGTGCCCCAGGAGAGATTGATTGAATTTAACACACTTTGGTGTGTAGGTGTGACAAGTTACCAATGACTAAGGCTAAGTTGTCAAGCGCTACGATCTCGATGTAGCAGCGCTATATAAGTGTCTAAGTATGTGCACCACAAAGTGGATGGAGTTGCTGGGGGGGGAGGAGTGGGACGCCATGCTCCCACCTCAATCCCACCTCCATTGTCAGTATGGGGAAGACGGTTCAGTGGGAGGATTGTTTACATTCAGTGGAAGAATAAGATCACAGGCCCAGGACTCCCTCAGACTTAGATCTAATGGGTGAGAAGGTACACACTCCTTTTTCAACCTCACACAGGAATTCACAGATTAGTTTATTAGCACAACTTTGTGTTTTGACTTTTGCAGATAGTCTAAATATGCCAGGAATGCACCATTTGAATCCTCAACAGAACAACCCCAGGGTCACATTTTTTCCCCATGATAGAAAACCAGCATGATGGCATCCACCTATATGGTTATCTCTTGCCATTCCATAAAGGTTAATGCCCAGGCTAGCGAAATCAGTCCTGGAGAGAGGGGGAGGGTTAAAGAATTGTTTCTCAGAATAGAGCTGACTAGAAACAGTGGCAGGGTGTGAAGACTAGCGCAAAAAGAAATGTCAAATGCCGGTAATCTGACCTAGTTTCTAATGAGGTGTAACAGAAGTGTTCAACACCACCATCCATCCCAGAAAATACACACACACAGCTTGCTACCATCGGTAATTAGACACTAGTGTCCAGTCAGTACATACTGCTGCGGTCAATACCCACAGCACAGTGTACAAACAATACAGCGATGGACATCTCAGGTGCAGCTAAAGGTACAGTAACAAGGGATCACGTTTCATTATTGTACTGTCTGCATTTTGTAGCGACAAGAACAAAACGTCACTTGCAAGCAACGGAAAGTTAACATTTTCAGATGGCCGCACGCGGTTTTGGGCGAGTCTTCAATGCCTTTAAAGAATTGTTTCTCAGAATAAAGCTGGCTAGAAACAGTGGCAGCTTTAAATTGCAACCAAGTTGTGATTGTATAACTTGACAGTATACATTTCCATAAATTTATTGTTGTTTTGGAGTTAGATGCAAGGTAACAAGGTTTTAGTGTAAACTAGATTACAGCATGGACTTTCTGTACACATGATGTATGCTTTCAGCACAAAATGTAAAACAGTGAATTGTAGGTGCAGCAGATTCTGAAATTTATCCACATTCATGATATTGTATTGATATTTGATCCACTTTCATCACATTGTACATAAAGATCTGTATAGCAGTAGTATATTTATGTCCATGTGTGTTTTTCCAAATCTGTATACATATATATACATAATATAATTTCATACTGCACAGGACCATGCAGTGTGTAATGTTCATCACATAGTTTTGTTTTGTCAGTTTTTCTGAGCATAGTAAACAATACGATTTCAACACAGGGAACAGAAAATCAATATCTTTCCATGCAGTCACAGCTCACAATACTTCTGTATATAATAGGTCATTTTTTACCGCAAAATGAAGTCACTGTTTTTTTTCCCCGTGGTGGCAACCAGATTACTGTGCATTGTGTCAATAGCCTGTTTTGTGTCATGTTGTGTGTGTGAAGTTATGGATTGAATGCCATGAGAAAGAGAATTGAAAAGGTCACATTCCCCAAAATGGACAGTTGTACAGGGCTTAAGAATTTATTAGAAAAGTAGAGAGGTGCTACAACATCATTATAAATACATCAATGTTGGTTCATGACGAAAATAGATTTAATTCTGGTAACAGTATACATTTATTGGGAACAGATTTTGAAAGTGAGAAGTAATTTTGGTTTGATCGGTATGATTAGGTTTCTCCAACGAAAGTGGGCAACGCCCAAGTGATTCATGAACAGTTGTAATGCTGGTGAAAGGTGAATGTGTTCAAAGGTCCTGTGAATAGAAGTAGAAGTGAAATTAAAGTTAACAAGTGTTACAATTTTATTTTGAAAAAGAGAAAGTAAAATTGATAAACCTTTAGCCGTAAAACGTTGCCATAATTTTGTTTTTGAAACTTAGTTGTTCACGTGTAAGAACGCTTGATATCTTAGGTAGAGAATTATTAATTTAATTTATTAGCTTACTCTGGTCAATATGTTGCCACATGATGGGAGTCTCCAGTGGGAAGGAACGTACATACAAGAGGCCTGTCTTTTCTGATTTGTCAATGGAGATTTTCCCCCTCCTGTCATTCCTTGTTTCCATTGCTGTTTAAATACAACTCTACTATCACACAGTTATCGCATGCGATATATATAAAGCTTTGTGCAGCTGCAGGCTTCGGTCACTATCTATAAATCAAGACAACTTGCCTACTGTACTGTACATGGTAGCCTTCATTACTGCAATATACTCTAATCATTCCTTGTATGCACTTATCTCTCTAACAGGGAGACAAGAGTTTGTTGTCTATACAGAGCAGTAGCGGAGCGTCCATACAGTCAGGGGGGGCGGATGCCCCCCCTGATGGACTCAAATGGACTGCTGGCGCCCTTTTCAGCTTTTTACCACTTTTTACTTATTTGCGATTATTGACTTTTTTATTGCGCTCTCATCTACCTAT